>AYEL01083328.1:0-55499 GCA_000484575.1 Olivierus martensii | reverse complement strand
TTTATTTGAAGTTTGTATCGGAGGTGGAGGTAGTAGAATTTAGTAGTATTTAAGGTTCTCTTTTTGTGAATAATTGATTGTCAATATTTGAGTGAGATTAAACAAGTTTGTTGATTATTTGATTGTTGCTTTATTATAGTTTCAATAAAGCATTTATTAACACTTTTGTAAGTGTTTGAGTCTAATAAATTTTATATTTTTCATTATCTAACTTATTTTTGAAAATTTTCTTCAATTTATTAGTATAAGTTCTAACATCGTTTTGTTGTTTTCAATCTAACACTTATTCGTTACTTCTAGTTATAAGTTCCGGTTTTGCTTTTGCTGGTTACCGTTATTGTTAGACTGTTTTGTAGTTAATTAGATTTAAGTTAGAACTTAGGTAAAGACCTGAGCTCAGGCAGAACTCTGGAATTTGCAGAGTCGCTAACCATTAGGCTTAGTTATAATTAGTAGTATTGACATTCGTTCTAATTCGCGATTTTGCAAGATTGATTAGAGAATGGGAGAAGATACATGACACTATTTTAAAAAAAATGAAATGATAGTATATCTGAAGAAGATTCTCAATAAATTAGGTAGCTCATTATGTATATTAGTACCTACTTAAATAAATAAAAATTTTATTTTTCAATACCTATTATAAAATCATTTTTATTTTTTCCAATTTTCCAGTTTTAAAATCCTACTGCAGCTTAAATTCAAAGTAATACGGTATTAAAATTCATTTTTTATTTCTCTAGATAAAATAGATATTTAATAAAACATAAATTTATTACACTAATTTTGTGTATCAATAATTACAGGAAGTTAGTAATAAAAATAAAACACTTTTAGCAGAATAAACAAAGAATTAATTGGAAACATTTTTGATCCATTTAAGGATCATCTTCAGCCATTAGATTCAAAAGAAAAAGAAAAGAATTTCTTTTGAATCTAACAGCTGAAGATAATCCTTGAATAGTCTGAAAACATTTTCAAATAATTCTTGTTTATTCTGATAGAAATGCTTCATTTTTTTATTATTGTTATGTTTTGGTACAGTAAAAGTTATAAATACTTTATAGGAAGTTAGTTCTAAGCAATTTTCAAATAATTATTTAATTTGAGGATCAATAAAATTTCTTTCATCTTGGCCTCATTTATTATGGAAAATTTTTGCTTTAAATAATAAACCCTTTGCTTTTTTTATTCATCATCTTCACAAATATTTTATTTTTATCAAACCAAGCTTAATATGAAGTGGGGGTAGATAGATTTTGACTTATCCACTAAAATAGGATGTGCAACATATTTTTTGTATGGGGTTTTTCTGAATAGAGTGGCCATTTTTTTATTCTGTAGTGGCAATCCCTTTCTTGGCTATCCTATTCACATAAAAAATAGCAGAATTTAATGTATCCACCTTACACCCCAGTTGCCAATGCTATAACTTTAGGTCTACAAATTATTTCACCATTTTTTGTAATTCATAAAATATTTTTTATTAAAAAAAATATGCATTAAATATTTTTTATTAAAATAATTTTTCAGCAAAACCTGAAGCTTGTATATTTCTTTTATGTAAACTGCAAGACCCAGAGGATAGAAATTTACTTATTTCCATTGTGGAATAAATATGCCTTCAAAAATCAACATTTGAAAAATAAACCAAATTTCAAAAATTTAGAAAAATAGAAAATGATGTAAATAGTAACATATTAAATTATTTATTAGCTTTATTTAGTATAAAAAATTAAACAATTAAAAATTTCAAAAATAATTGCATCAAAATATTGTGATCTAATATGAGATTACTGGATATTTAGTGAGTTAACAAATGATTCTGTTTATGAGGGATAGGAATTCGGGTTGAATGAAGTGTGTCTTTTCTCACTTCTAAATCTCCATTTTTCTTCCAGTTCAATTAAAAAGAAAAAGGATGGAGAAAGGAATTTGGAGGGGAGAGAGACACACTAACAGAGAAATATGATAATGTTTCATCTAATCATATCATTCAACCCATGAACTCTTGTCCCCTACAAAATAAGTTATAACAAAATAGTACATGCAGGTGTCATGTGAAATTAACGAGAAGACGACATTAAAAGACAATCAAAGATAAACATACTTCCTTTCCCTAGGAAGGGTGAAAGTAAAGATCAGTTTGTCTGGGCTCATATATATGAGCTTGGTTCAGACTAGAAAGGAGGTGGTTCATCGATATATCATCAGCCATTCTTGGAGACCGATCAGTGGAGGACATGGATAGATTTGACTCCGCCAATAGCCATGTTATCTCCACTGTTACGAATCCAGTACCGACCTTGAATCACTCAATTGCTCCTACAACAGATGTTACATGGAATAGACTTTGATGAACATTTGGTGAAATCGGGAAATCAACATTAATCCATAATCAGAAAGACTGAGGATCTTTCAATTCCTATTTTAAAAGACATTCTTTTTGGAAAAGGTATTTTCCTCTCCATGATCTATTGTCGGGTTAAATTATGTAAAGAAATCTCTCTCATAAATAAGTAGTCTCTGTATCGATGAAGTCTAGCCTCATCGCCTGACTTTACCCAAAATGCGCCATTCACCACAACAAGGCCTAAATCCTGTCAGTTTCATTTATCTCCACTGTTACGAATCCAGTACCGACCTTGAATCACTCAATTGCTCCTACAACATGGAATAGACTTTGATGAACATTTGGTGAAATCAGGAAACTGAGAATAAAAAAAACAAATAAAAAAATGCTTTTAATTAACAAAATCAAACTTAACAACCAATCACAGCTATGGTGACAAATCAACGAATCATCTGTCCCTAATTCGTAAAAACTTGTCTATGCTAAAAGCTACAAAATTCCTTTCGAACAATCACCAAAATAAGAAGGAAAAAACAAGAAATTTAATTTATTTTGGCAACAATTCGGGAAATTGCCGAAAGTCGAAAAATAAGAAAGAAAAAGGTGGGAAAAAAGAATAAGGTGTCATTAATATCGCATTAATCGCCTAGTCGTTAAGACTAATTCAGGGCTTAAGTGGGTGTTGACTACTTCTCCTTTGGTATTATGAGACTGGTGTGGGGGTGTACAAAAACGTGATATGTTTTCGAACCACAAACGCAATCTTCCTGATTAGTCAGTCTCCTATTGCCCACTATACATTTTTTTTTTGCCCCTTGCGTAACAATAGGTACCATTTTTGGTCGATGATTAAAAAAAGTCCACTAATAGAAACAGTAATTTTCTCCAGTCCCAACCAAACTTTCGTTGCCATTTGATATGCATGGAAGACACCCAAATTTGAATTTTAATTGTAAGCTTTCTGTTAATTGTTAGCAGAATTATTGGGAAAATTTTAATTAGAATAAGAATAAGGATAATTTTTGATGCAGAGCCAAAACTTTCGAGTGGTAATGTTTTCGAATGATAGAAAGGATCCGCTTTAAAGAAGTTACTTCTTTTAAGTGAAGACAGAAGTATTGTCTGAAAGTAAGAGTAATTGGACAAGAGACACTCTTCACTGTCATTTGATAAAGAAGCAGAAAAAAAGGAGATTGTTTATTGTCTCCTCCTGTTACTGTCACATCATATCGCTTGAAACGTCACTTCTTGTTAAGATAAACTCGAAATTTGAGGGATCCCCATCGAGTATTATAAATAGTTCTTGTTAAAACTAGTTTTAGGATTAGGTACTCATATATATTAATGAGACTGCTAACTTAAGATTGTTCCGTGTTTGATCACATAAAGGTTTCATGCTTACTTTAACCAGGATGCTCTTAAACTAGAGACTAACATGACTACTTTCCTGTAGATCGGTAGATATTCTATAATGAACATCTCTACCTCTGCAATGTCATTTCTTAAATAAAACTAAGATCCATTCTTCTTGTTTATCATCATAAAACATGAAATTTAATTATTACATTGATCATTTGGCATTATATTAGTTTATTTATCAAATGCAAAAATTATTTTTTTAGCAATTTAAAAAATAAATTTTTTTAATAAATTAGATTTAAAGAAATATTTTTTTTTATGGAAGGTAAAACTTGAACATTTTTTTAACTTGATAAAAAGCATCGTAGAATTTATTTTATGAGACAACATCCCAGTTTTCGAGGAAGTAAAAGTAGATTGGCCAACTTAAAGACCAATCGGAAGATAACCAACAATTGCACCAACCAATAATAGCTCACCATCAACCCATTGCTATATTTTACAGCTTACTTTGTCTACGACTAGCCAGGGGCTATATCCCTGACTTATTGTTCATCCTTTGACTGTCATCATTGGTAGAGTATCCATAGGGGGCATAGTAATCCTCTACTGTCTTGTATGCCTACAGAAGATGGAGATTTTAACATCCCCATCTGATGGATTTGACAAACAACAAACTTATGTTGAAATGTAGCTTGATTCTTTTCTTAAGACAACTAGTTGTAGCTTCTCCACATCCCTTTGTTGCTGTTAACAATGCTAAAGGATAATGTACACATAAGGAGATAGAAATAAAAAATAATAATGGTCCTGCCTATATGCCTAGTCGCAACTTAAATATGCCTTTAGTCTATTGAAAGTTTGCATTCCAGTTTGCTTCGTCTCTGAGAAACATATTGTTGTCCTAAGGATGACATGAATCGCCTAATTATACATTAAGTAAAAAATCCGTTGCCTATACTTAAGCAAAATGAAACTAACAAAGAAAAATAATCACGTTATATATTGTTAAAAAGACAATTTACAGAAAGAACACAAAAACTAATATCGTGTACTATACAACAATTTAGTATTTGTGTAAAAAATTAACGATATTACTAAAAATATTATATGTTTTTTTTTTTTTTTAAATAATTCAAAAATGTCACGGTCAATTTACGAAATAATATATCAAATTTTTCTTTAAATAAGTTGTAAGCATTATATTATTACTTTTTATAATTAATTATCAACAAAATTGAAATTAAATTTAAATAAATTGCGATAAAATATGCCTATCATGTATACGCGTCTTCTTCCTGTATCAAGTTTTTTTTTTAAATATTAAACAACACTGGCCTCACGAGATAATTACTTATCTGCGATTACTCTTACATAACAGATAATACCGTAAAATTACTCTTAACAAAGTAATTAAAGTTCTAAATTGAACGTGACGTCACAATGAAAACATTATTTTTAAACTTCATCTTACGTCAATTACTTTTAACCAATAAGAGACGGAACGCTTCACGAATTAACTCCGCCCATTAAGTGGGAGGTATCTTTTGGTTAGTGCATTCTTATGAGAATGAATTTCGAATTTTAAATAAATAAATTGCAATTATTTTTACATTTATTAATGTTCTTAACTAAAATAAATGTTATTTAGTTAGTAGAAACATAAAATAATTGTTACAATTTTTTTAATTTGTCAAATAATTTTTCAATTCTGCCATCTGTCGATGATTAAAGAAATTAATAATATTTTACAGAAAATTATATTATATTGTAAAATTTGATTATTATTCTAATTTTACAAAGTAATTTAATATGTATAATTTAAAATGATAAAAGAGTTTAATTTTTAATGAATCGATAGTTCTCCTTCAGAAATTGTGAAACACATTTCTATAATTAAAATTTTAATGTTTATTATTAAAGAACTTGCAATAATTAAAAATATTCTTTTAAAATTTTATTAATAATGTAAAATAATGATAGCAAAGTAATAATAATAATTTACATATTTATAATAATATAAAAAATAAACTTAGATATCTGTATTTCTTAACAAAAAATATATATTATAATTTGAGAGGAATATACGTAACAAAAAAATAATCTGAATTTATAGACTAATGTTTACGAAGCATCTCCATTTTGTTTTTAATGTACAGAGCTGCTAATTTCTGAGGCCTGAGTTGCCATTCTTGCAACGTTTCTTTAGAAGCAATAATCTGATCACCTTTAAGTCTATCCAACAGTGCCACGCAGATTACAGCACCTGTTAAACGATTTATCTTATCATAATTCGTTTATTTTACATAACGGTTTATAAAACATTTTAAGAACTTACCAGAAATTCCAGCATTCGTACACATAGCAGCAAAAGCAAGTGATTCCATTTCCATATTGACTATACCCATTTTGCTTAAATTTTGTAAGTATTCTAATTTTTCTAAAACATTTTAAGAACTTACCAGAAATTCCAGCATTCGTACACATAGCAGCAAAAGCAAGCGATTCCATTTCCATATTGACTACACCCATTTTGCTTAAATTTTGTAAGTATTCTAATTTTTCGTTTTGAGTATAGTTACAGAATGCTCCATCCAATCTAGCTTGGCCTAAGTTGATATTTAGTTTTAATGTTTTATATATATATATTAGCATTAAATAAGATAAAAATATTTTGCCTTACCCTCGTAAAAGTCATCCGTACACATGGTAGTACCAATACAGCTTGGATATTCGGAAAGCTCTATTTTCGCTAATTTCAACAAATCTGCAGCTAGCTTTCTATCTAAAATGGCTTCCCGTTTGATTTTCGTGCCTAGTACAATCTGTTAAACATAAATTAATATTTAAAATCTCCCAAATAAATACGTGCAGGTTTAGGCTACAGATAAAATAAATATATAACTTACTGCCTCTTGATAAGGACGCATCAATCCGTCAACTACAGAGTTGCTGATGATTAAGGTTCCTCCTCCTACGCCTACATTACAAGTAAAGGTAAGAATATTAAAGGAATTTAATCTAAAATTGTATACAGAGTTGCTGATGATTAAGGTTCCTCCTCCTACGCCTACATTACAAGTAAAGGTAAGGAATAAGTAAAGGTAATATTAAAGAAATTTAATCTAAAATTGTTCATTCATTGCTACTAACCAATACCGCCGCAAGTTCCTAATCTTAAAATTGTAATGTTCTGGCATTCCGAGTAGTGCAAAAGTTTTATAAGTTCGTGAAGCAGAATGGAAATGGATGGAATTCCCATTCCGTGCTAAAAAAAAAATTAGCATAGAATAATTATTCAGAAGTATCAGTATAATTTTTTCCACGGTAATACTTACGCTGACGCACAAAACTGGTCCTACTTTATACATAGAGAATCTATAAGAATTTCCGCTAATATCATATAAAGCTGTACCTGGTGGTAATTTGTAATTTAATTCGTATGTCATATATTGAGCGAAGTCAGCCATACGTTTTGTGGTTCCTCCAACACAAACGAACTAGAACAGAAACATAATAATTTTAAAAAGATATTTTTTTTACTGTTAAATTAGGATTCAAAAATTTGTTTTTGTTTTGGTTGTCATAATATTCTTCCGATAATTACCTTTACGTCGCCGAACATTTCTCGTAAATTATGAGTGCTGGTGCTTAGAGAAAGGTGATATAAAATATCTTCTGACAATTCCGCAATATGTGGATTTTTGACAATATTTTCATTTCTTTAATATAATTAATTAATTAATTACGTTTAATTGTTTTTATCTTATCATAATTTTAAAATAAATATTTGATTATTAAATTTCAAATCAATATAAGTATACTTTTACTCTATAGATGGCGACAGCGTACAACATTTGAGAATGATTTTAAAATCCCGTAAGAAGGCAGATATTATTATTTATCTTAATAAATTATTATTTGGTTTTATATTTAAAATTAATTAAAAATTATAAATCAACTATTTACACGATAACGAAAAAAATTTCATATTTAAACCAAACCATCGATAAACTAATTTATCTCGCCATCTCACGTCTGAATTTAGAATCAGAATAAAAAAAATTAATTTATAATTTAAAAAATAACCTTACCTATTTTCGATCTCTTCGTATTCCGAACCTGTAACAGTTCGATTATCCAATTTCTGTGATGTAAAAAAACAACTTCGACTCTCCATTTTTCAAATTTATTAAACGACTAATGATCTCCGGGATGACGATGTCATTTATCACTGTTGGCCCCACACTATAGTCGTAACTCGAATATGATTAGTTAATGACTACAGATATTCTTATCTCTCAAGAAAGATAATTTGGATGTTCAAACGCGACATTTATATCACAAAAAATTATCTATTTATAAAACGACTTAAAAAAACTACTGTATAATGTGAGATATTAACACAATATTATATTTACTGTATTTGACATCGCTTTAAACTTGAAAAGAGATATAGTAAAATATTTTAATATTAATAGCCAGCATTAGGGGGAAAATAGCATAAAGCATTTAATTTCAATTAAAAAAATGCTTTAAAATAAATTTTGCATACCTGATTCTAAATATAAACGGTTGTAAAACATCAACAGTATCAAAATATTTACATTAAGACAAGGTTCTAATAGTAACTATAAACATAGATAAGTTTGTATATATTTTGATTTAAAAATATTTAAGGAATGAAAAGATTTTATCAGATTTTTAAATGCTCTTTAATGTCAAGTCATCATTACCAACAATATTTCATAGAACAACAGTAGTGAAGCAACAAGACAACGACTTCACTATAATGGCATACAAATTCAGCAAAATTTGATTAACAAAAAAATATAAAAAATAAATAAACAATATTTTATAAAAACAATATCCCTGATTTAGTTACTTTTATTAAACTGTATACGTTTCACTTTTGACATAAATAATTCTTTTTTTCATATTAACAAGCAGTTATAGTAAATGTTTATAATAATTTCAACAATTTGTTTACTGTACATTTATATCAAAGTTAATCAGTTTGTAAACAAATCTTTTAAAAATATTTTCATAATATGCATAATGTAATACATGACTGTGCATTTATTAAATCTAAATTTTTTAATTTCTTCATTATCTAAATTTATTATTTTGTAAAAGATAGTATTAAGAAATGAAATTTTTATTAAATATATTTATTCTAAGATTTTGTAAATGCTGACCAATCACAATATGCAATTTTTAAATATATATATGCAATAGGCTCTATATTATAATTATTTGTTAATGTTTATTTAAAGTAATCCCAGCTGTTTTTTGATAAAGATAGCCACTAATTCTTGTGGACGATGTTGCCATTCTTCTAATGTAGCCTTGGGAGTGTCCACTTGGTCCCCCTTTAGTCTATCCAGAAGTGTAACGCATACCACAGCACCTGTATGAAAATTATTTATGAATACATAAACTTTAATTTATTCCTAAATCATACAAAGTCGAAGCAGTTTGCCATTCATACAATTAATCTTGCTTACTAATATAAACATCTGATTGCTGAATAATCCTTGACCCAGTAGCAGGTGAAGCAAAAGGTCAGGGATTTGATTATGGAGATTAAAACAGGAAATGTGATCAGGATTGTAATAAAACATGTTATTCTGAAGTAATTATTAGTAAATATTATTATTATATACACTAATAAGTAGGGATATTAATGTAAAATATCATTAATAACAATTATTAAGTTGAATTAAGATTAGATTCTAAAGTAGATATTTCAACGTGAATTGACAAAGATGAGCTTTCTTATATATTTAGAATCACAACATTAACCTACTTTTATGTGTACAGATTTTATTCCCATCGTGAAAATCTTATAAATAAATCATGAGATCTCAATTTATGCACTCTCTAATCATTTTGCTTATAAATGAAAAATGTAAAATAACAATGATGCAATTCAAATTTAATCTTACCTCTAATTCCAGCATAAGTACACATTGCTGCAAATGCCAATGATTCCATTTCAATGTTGCAGATGCCTTTTTTATGAATAGTATTCAAATAAGTTAGTTTATCTTTTTCTGTATAACTACAGAAAGCACCATCTAGTCGACCTTGACCTAGAAGGAAAAAATATAGATTAACTAAATAGATAACTTTATCAAATTAGATTGATTAAATGCAAAATATGGACAATTTTCAGTTGGAATTAATAAATATAAGCATTATTTAGAATGACATTAATTATAATGCTTATTGACATTTTGTCATTTGTTCTTAATGAATTATAGTTTAATGATACAGCATTTACCTTCATAAAAATCATAAGTGCACATAGTTTTTCCAATAACAGATGTGTAATGAGGTAAATATTGTTCGACTAAACTGTTCAATTCTGAAGCAAGTTCTTTATCTAAAACTGCTGGCCTTTGCACTACTTTTCCTAATACATGCTGCAGAAAACAATTTATAAATCATATAGATAGCATTTAATATCAATAAATCACTTTATTTACAATGTATTCAAATTATGTATTGCTTTATTAAATAATACAACACATTACATATAATTTGAATAATAAAAATTTGAATATTCAATGATTTCAAACTTACCAATTCTAAATAGGGTCTTAACATTCCATCAACAGCAGATTCAGATATAACTAGACTTCCACCAGGAATGCCTATAAAATAATCAATTCTGGTAAATGTATAAAATTTATCTAATGGATATTTTTCATTTTTAATATAAATTTACCAATTCCTCCACAAGTTCCCAATCGAATGAAAATTACATCTTTGCACTTAGCGTGATACAACAGTTTGATAACTTCATGCAAAAGTATTGACAGAGAAGGAATTCCCATTCCATGCTGAAAAAAAATATTAATTGATTGATTAATTTATGGATTAATAAATTGATGTAAACAGAAAATTTCACAAATTTATTTATCATCCAACAGAATTTTTCAACTCACACTTATTGTCAAAACAGGTCCAATTTTGAACATGGAATATCTATAAGAATATCTGCTGATGTCATATAAGTCGGCTCCTGTTGGTAACTTAATATTCAGCTCATTTCTTATGTAATGTGCAAAGCTTTCCATTCTTCTAGGTGTTCCACCCATGCAAACAAACTGTGAAAATACAAAAGAAAAAATTCAGAATCTATTTTGTCATTTACAAAAACGCATAACTTAATTTTTTAACAATGGAAATGAATAATCATAAAACATGCATCAAAATTATTTTGAAAACTTTATATTGGTAATGTTTCTATATTATTATTATTATTATTATTATTTTAAAATATTCTTTATATTAATAAATAAATATCATAGTGAGAATATATTAATACCTTGACATCACCAAACATTTCTTGTAAATCATGAGTACCAGAGCCTAATGACAAATGATACAGGACATCTTCAGTCATTTCAGGAATGTGAGGATTTCTGATGAATGATTCATTTTCGGAACTGAAAAAAAATTTTTTTTTAACATTGACAAATTACAGTACCTATTATTATTATTATTATTATAAAATTTACAACCATTCAAAATTCTGTCGACAATTTATCATACAAGGCATGCTGGCAAAGAGATTGATATCAATTTTTCCTAACAAATTATATCGTTATCTTTTTTTTTTTTTTAAACAATCATTTAGAAGTTACGAGAGTATTTTATAACCAAAATCAGATATTATACGAAAATTTTAAACATGTAGACTTTAATTCACACTTATATTTAAAGCATTTATTACATATAAAATAAAATATATTTCTATAACATTTGTATTGACAGATGGCAGCACTTAACGACTCGTTAACGAATCAGCAGCACAACATATTTAATATATAAAATTGTCAATATTGATTTAATGAGACCACAGAATAAATTTAGCTGATGTTTTGATGAATTTTTTAGATGGGCAATAATTTATCACCAGCGAAAATAAATGGACAATTTCTCTTTGCATTTTTTATGATTTTGATCTTGTTTATAACTAAATTTAGTTAACTGAAAGCCACGCCATCTATCATCATATTTGATCATTACGAATAATAATAATAATACGAAAAGCATGTTTTTTTACTATATGCAAGACTATGCCATCTTCGAGATTTGTTAATTTCTAGCAAAATTTATCCAAATTTAAGAACTCGTGAAAATTTCCGTCGATTCGATTTTTCTTTGGCAATTTATTCCGCTAATAACCAATTTTATTAAATGCACACGTTTCAATAATCACAAGCACAACATACTGATTCATAATTATATTAATACACCAAATTGCGCTCAAATATTCATTCAGTAGAAAAAAATGAAAAGAATTCAGTAACAACATTGTCTAAAAATTATTTATAGACAGATGCGAAATTCGCTATTTCAAATATTCGATTTCTCATTCTTTATCCAGTACGTTTTCATCGCACACATTCCATTTTGAAAATCAGGTACGTCATCCTAATCTCTATTGAAGAAAACATAATACGAATTAAAACAAAGCATGAAGAGATAATATTTTCTCGATTTACAAACTAGTTTGTTTATTTAGAAAAATTTATTTTAAATTCTATTTATAAGTTTTCTGGTAATAAATCACTAATCGAGCATTTGTAATACAAAGAATCATCCTTTACTATTTGCTATTTTTATAATATATAATTGCGATTTTAACAATTTAAAAAAGAATGAGCTTTCTAATTAACTGAATATATAGTATTTTCAACATATAATTCACGTACGTGCGAATGAAACAATCACTATATGGTATATAGCTCGAAAGGTGACCTTTCACGCTGTATACATAATATACTGTATACTGAGAATAGACGTATTCTACTTCTACTAGGAAATTACGTTTCTCAAAATACAAAATAGAAGGAAGGTTTTCCAACATACATTCGGTGGATAGCAGAGGAACAATCGTTGTCAAATATTACCAATTTGCTTACTATTCAATTCCTTTGTAACCTACCTCATTTCTTCCTTTTGTTGATTCGTCCTCAATAGCCTTTACACATTTGTCAATCGATTTACTGGACTACCCGGATGTGACGTCACAGTAGAATTATTGCAAAATTTCACTTCCCTTTTTGAAACTTTTCCATTAAAAATAATTTTTTCGATTTTTAAAATACGCTTTTTATCGAATTTTATTATCTAAATTTTAAAATTTTATTTTTTGCTATAGAGTACAAAATATTTTCATGCATTTTAAAATCTATTTTGACTAATAATTTATATTTTAACAAAAACGGGGAATTAAAATGCAAATTTATTATTGACATTTTTTATAATGTCAGCATTTCTTGTTTTCGGATGGACACGATGAATATGATAAATTTTATCTTGGAAATTAAAAAATGAATTAACACAAAAGTATTGAAATTTTACCTTAATTTTTTTTGCTTATTTTAAAAATTATTCTTTATCCTGCTCCCTTACGTTATATAAAGTTACAGAATGTGATTATTTTTAATAAAAATAGTCTAAACAAAATTTATAACCAAATGCAAATATTTTTTAATGCAAAGTTTACACTTTTTTTTTTTATCTGAGTATTTTGTTTTTTAAAGAAATGCTACTCTGACTAATAAAATTATAATACAAATAGACAACTGCAGCATTTTGGTTAGTTAACATATTTTAATCAATGTTTTTGATACTGGAGACCGTTATTTGTCCACTTCTTGATCCAACTGCTTCCTCTCTGTGCCAAGAATGTCTGATGAATTCAGTGAAAGAGGTTGGATGAGATCTCCAGCATTGTCCCCTGAAAGAGCAGAATCCGTAGATTCCCCAGGATCTCCGAACTGAAAGTTTATAAACAATTGTTTAATTTTTCATCATATAATTGTCAAAAATATTCATGCTACACATTTCATTAAGAAATTTACCTGATTTAATCCAAATAATGAACCAGGCTGCACTACATCTAAGCCAAGAGATGCAATGTCATCCATAGATTGAAAATGTTCTGGTTCTAAAGAAAGTCCATCTGTTTCCATAGGGGAAATTTCATGATTTTGAGTAACATTACTCTGAAATAATAAATAATAATTTTAAAATAATACCTATTGTTAAAAATAATTATTTTAATCAATAGATATTTAATATTGCTTTTATTTTTACCACATTGTGACTTTTTCCAATTGGAAGGGATTTTAAATGTGCATGATAGAGGCAGGTAACATGGTCATTGTAAGGAACAATTGGTTTATTACAATCACCTTCTTTACCTTGACATGATTTAAACAATACTTGATGAGGATCAGATAATATATCTATATGTAGAGTAAAGGAATTTTTATTTATGGTAATATTCAGCAAAAATTTGATTTTTTCCTTAATGATATTTTGATTAATTTTTAAATTTAATCTAATAAAATTACACAATTTTCATGAAAAGATTTTAAAACTCAAAATATTTCTCTATGTAAATTCTCAATAATTAATTTCAAGTGCATATATCATGCCACAGATCATATTTAAATTCTGATTTTAACTGTACTATTTCCCTGAGAATTAATAGTCTGATGAGAGAAAATTATTGCTAATATTTTTTGATTGTTTTAAAATTTAAAAATGATGACCTAATTATAATACAATTTACTTTCATACAAGGTATACTGTTTCACTGACACAGGTTTCAGACTTCTGCTGCTAGAGAACTCAGAGTTATAGCCAGAAACATGGCAGCATGTAACAACACTATCAGTGTGTCTTAAGCAGTGTAGAGAGATAGAGTTTCCCCTCTGACTGACATTCATCAGAGAATGAAGGCTGTTAAAAAATTCAGGACTGTCATCAGCAGACAAACTCACACTCACAATCTTCTGGGATATTCAAGGTGTGGTGAACTTGGAATTCATGCCTGCTGGCACTATCATAAATTCTGAGAGGTATTGTGCAACTCTCAGAAAACTGAAAGCATAAATTCAAAGAGTTTGTTCACACATGGAGCAGCCTTTCCTTCAGCATGAACAATGCCTGACCACACAACAGCACAATGACAACTGGACAGACTCAGCATCTTGCTTTCACTGTCACAGATCATCCATCATACAGTCCTGACCTAGCTCCATCAGATTTTCATCTGTTTCCAAAACTTAAAAGAACATCTGAGAGGATTTCACTTCGATTCTGATGATGCAATGAAGAGAGAAGTGAGGCTGTGATTGTTGTCTAAATGAACAATTCTACAGTGACAGTATTAAGAAACTGATCTCCTATTGGCAAAAGTGTATTGATTGCAAGGGTGATTATGTGAAGAAATAATTTTAAAGATATCAAGAATATAATTGTAGAAAGTTACCTGTTTTTGTTTTATTCAAATAATTATACCAATTTTCAAATAAAAAAAAAATAAAAGGCATTACTTTTCTGCAGGCCCTCAATCTAAAAACCTACAGATTTAATTCCCAAAATTATATTTTTAATTGATTTGGATCAATATAAATTATTATTAAAGTTGTTGTTTATTTGTTTTTTCAATATTCGTAAAAATTAATAAATATTTATAACTTTGATTCACAGGATTAAAGATCACATAAAATTTTCATTTTACATTTTTTGATTAATAAGAAATTAAATTCAGATTCCAAATATAAATTAAGAATTATTCTGAAACTAAGATGACTAATGATGCTAAATTAAACACACAAGTACTTGCACATAATAATATTCTGGCTGATAGTTAGAAAAAAAATTATGAAATTGCATGTTAAGTACAAATAATTCTCTCTCTGAATATTTTAAATTGTAAGATAATGAATTAAACTATGTATACAGGATTGAATTCATATAATATTTGAATATATAATCAATCAACAAAGAATAGATTTCATCAAAATATTTTTAATTGATAATTAATCTTTGCTATATTAATTTGGAATTAAGAAATGGAATTTTTATTTTTTTAATACCGTATTACTTTGAATTTAAGCCGCAGTAGAATTTTAAAACTGGAAAAAAATAAAAATGATTTTATAATAGTTGTTGAAAAATAAATATTTTTATTGTTTAAAAAAATAAACACATAAGAAACATAACTGATCAACACTTTGATCTCCTAATTCTAATTTTTGTATAAAATAATGCCAGTGTAGAAAAAGCTCTTCAGATTCCACACTTGGTTTAATAATTATTAAAGAATCTTACACTATTTGATTATATTTCCCCCTTATATTTTCCTGTTGAAAACACTTCAGTTCTTTTTAACGATTTTATTAATATTTATTTTTGTGCCAGAGGCGGATTATCATGTTGTATTTGTTTTTCTTTTGATCAATAAGATAAGCTTCTCTTTCATGGATAACGTAATTGCAGATATCAAAGGAATTATGCATACTGAATTTTCGGAATCAGCAACATTTATTATTTCTGTTTCAACCTGGCTGATTGTAATACATGTATCGTTTTTATTGCATTGATAAATGCGTTCAATCAATTCCATGATTTTATTTCTTATTTTAGTTTTATTCCATAATCCTCATCTTCCCACTTAAGATCAGTATCGAAAATATGTTGCAAAATATCTGAATAAACAGTTCGTCATTCTTTTATACGGTATAAACATAGCTACTATCAAACAGCAACTGGATTAAATCAGAAAAGTACAAACAGGGAACCACCGAATAAACTGTTATCAACAGTCGTAATACTATGTGCACGTGTAGAACGTAAAGCAAAATTCGATCTTGGGGAGCGGAAAATCATGAGAAATAAGATGCTAAAATAATTGCTTTGAATTTCCCAAATTTTATGTCTTAAAAATTTGAATAAAAAGTGCAGCTTAAATTCGAAGGAATACGGTAATTAGAAAAATTTTTTAACAGCATCAATTTCTCATTATTTAATTATTATTAATTATAAATTTGATTATTTACATGGATAAAAACTCATCTTAATTCAAGACCAAACTAAAACTTTTAATATCCTGACATTATGCTAAATACACTACTATCATTATACAGTGAAACCCCGCTCGTGCGTTCCCGTATCGTACGACTTTCCCGCTTTAAACGTCTATTTTCAGAAGTCCGAGCATTTTCCTATACATGCAATGTAAAACTTTCCCTCTTCCTACGTTTTAATTATATAACTTTTTTATTATGACATCATCAGAGTTCCCGTTTCGTGCGTTTTCCCGGCTCGTTCGACTTTTCGGGCCGGTCCCTGAAAAGTTTCAAAATCGGGGTTTCACTGTATTTTAATATCTTACATTCCATTAATAACTATCTAAAAACTTTGATTTCTCCCCATGATTGTGTTGCATCCCCTATTAGCATGAAGAGATGAGAGAGATACAAAATTTGAATTTTAATTCTTACTAAAATTTTCCACTCTAAACTGACTTGTGCATAAACTGATTCTATTATTATAAAAAAACAATTTTTCTTCCAAAAATTTTAGTATATATTAGTACAGTTGTTCCTTGAGTTAGCAACATCCAAATGACAAACTTTTGTACATACAAATATTCCATTTTATTTTCAAATTTTTTAAAATTTCAAAAATTTTAATTAAAATATTTTTCTTTGTCCAAGAATTTTAAACAACATATAGAGAAATGGTTTAGCAACAAATGTAAAACTACACAGTTATTTAAGAAAATACCCTAGTATTATAAGATAATAGCACTTCTATCAAAAATCTTCATATTAAAATCACACATTTATATTCAAATCTCTGAAATAAGAAACTTCTAATTAACAATAACTTATATTACACAATACAATATACATATTGTACTTAATCCATTTAACACTAAGAGTATTAAGTTACAAAGTTTTAAATTATATATAAAGTTTTTTCTATTGTGCTTATCAATAAATAACTAAATACATACACAAACACTAAGACAGGAGAAGATTAAAATTTACTGTATAACGTTTTTGACCTCTTTTTAGTACTGTTTTTTTGTACTGAAGAGGACCTAAAAAGAGGTTGAAAGCATTATAGAGTAAATTTTAATCTTCTCCTGTCTTAGTGCTTGTATATTTATTTTGTTATGAAGTTTTTCAGTTACAAACAAAATTTATAAGAAAATTATATTTAACTTGAGAACCATTTTCGACTTTTCGGGCCGGTCCCTGAAAAGTTTCAAAATCGGGGTTTCACTGTATTATAAATATAGATTATGCATTGAATGTTTTTCATGTTCATATTATTTTAAATATCTATACTAAAAACTGTCTAATATTTTTTTATGAAAATGACTCAAATATAAATGTGATAAATACTTATCCCTAGTAAATTTGATTGTTTTGCACTTCAGAATAAAATTATGCATTTTTTTTACTCAATAGGAAAAAATAATAAAGATGATTGTTCAGAAATATATGTTTATATTGCAATTATTGCTTATGATATAGTACTCAGTAATAGTAATTTTTATTAATATACTTACTAATGATTTAAATTTATTTGATAAAATATATTTAAAAAATTAATATTCAAAGAGAAAAATTTTATTTATTAAATAAAATAATGATGTTCAGAAATATTTTTTGTCTTATGTATATTTTTTATGATAAATTAGAATAAACTATGTTGGTGAAATGGAATTAACACTTATCTGAAAAATAAAAACATATACAGTATTTGTTTACAATAGATACATTTCATTACTTATAAAATTATTATTGATATATATGCATAATTATATTTTTAATAATTATGCATAAATATCAATAACATTCCTATATATAATAAATATATAGGAATGTTATTGATATTTATAAATTAATTTATAGATACAATAAGCAGAATATATCTCAGAAATTTCAATAAACAAACAAGAAATAGATCAGTTAAGTCCACTTCAATTATTTGTGAAGCAAAAGATTATTAGAGTGAATTGCTGATTGAGAAAACAGAAGCATTTAGATCAACCTTTGATAAATTTGATAAAAAACTGAAGAAAAAACAAAATGATTTCAACAACAAATTATTCTACAGGTTGGTCACTGAAAGACTGAAGGGTTTGAAAAAGTCATAACTTGTTCATTTTCAATCTTTTGAATTTTCTTTTTTTTTGTACGTTATAGAGCATCCCTTGGAGATTAAAATGGTTATGTATGATATCCAGTAACAAGTAAAACTCATTGAGTTTTTCTATTCTAGTGAATAATTTCTATTCCAGTCAATGGCTGTGGAAAGAACCTGCATTTGTGAGCAGGAAAACAGTGGTCATTTACGGGATGTTGCTTTTTACACACAATACTGAAAAAACTCCATTAATTACATATCCTACCCTATTCCCATACCCTATAACACTAAAATAAAATAAATAAAAAAAAATTAAAAAACATGTGTTTGTAAAAGTTATTTTTGTTTTATATCAGTACTTCTCAAAGTGTGGGTTGCAACCCCATATAGGGTCACGTAACTTAATTTGGGGGTGGTAGAAATTTTAGGAAATGTTTTAATTTGTATTCCTAGTTATGTAGTAATTTGTATACCTCTATACTCAGGATCGCAAAAATATTTTCTCAGGTAAAGGGGGTTGCCAAATGAAAAAGTTTGAGAAGCACTGTTTTATATCATTCAGTCTTTCAGTGGCCAGCCTGTATAATGATTAGAAGATGGATTAGCAACACAGATCTGTTTCATTTAGATGGAGAAAAATAAAAATAATCTTAAGAGTTCAGTTGAAATGTACATTACTAAATATGACATATTATTTGGGAGGTAATTAATTATGCCCTAAGAACTATCAAAATCAGCAGTCCAGAAAACATTTATGGCTTATTAAATTTTCTCAAATTACAGTAAGCGACGATATGCCATTATTATTGTAAGAAATTATATTTTTAAAGCTTCAAATGAAAATAGGCAATGTTAAAAGTTCTATATCATAATCTTAACTGTTTTTAAATGACACAATTTATACTTCATAAATACAAAGGATTATAATAATTTTCTCCTAGAAAAATCGCTATATATCATATCGCTATTTTTATTAGTTTAAAGATTGATATCTTTAAACTAATAAAAATGAAGATAGAAATATCACTTATTTCTTCCTACTTTATTATTATTATTTACTAGCAATTAACAAAACTTCCAAACAAAACAGAATAGCCAGTCAGTCAGTATCCATGGTAGAATTGTATGTTAATTACCTATAAAAACAAGGGCAATTCCTAGAATTTGAACATCATAAAAACCATTTAAAAGAATATTTTAATTTGTCCAGAAATATAAATTTACCACATTCATAAAAACTAAAAAAGGAGGGAATCAAAAATCTGCTTATCTTGAAATTGATTCTTATAATACAGATTACACAGTGACATGATACTTTTATGAATTTAAGCAGTCATCTGTGATCCTATTCTGGTCAGACCACACCTTTTAAATGTTCGTAATGTAAAAAAAATTATTCAAAATGATTACAGCACTTAAAGCAGGAATACTAATATACATATATAATGCTAAAATTACACACCAAACAATATTTATTCAGCATAATTTTAGCATTATTGTTTATGTACATGTAACAATGTTTATTGTGTAATTTTAGTGTTATTTGTATATGTATATTAGTATTCCTGCTTTAAGTGCTATAATCATTTTGAATTCATAAGCAGCAGTATAGATGAACCTTATAATATAAAAATTATTATTTTTTAAAATCTAATAGCCAATTGATTTACTCAAATCTTTATTTTATTTAATATTGCTTTAAAATATTTTAATTTTATTGAATCATTTTCATTATTTTTTATTATTTACAAATATATTGTAGATAAGCACATCAAGTTTTTAGCATATGAAGTAATGTTATATGAAATTTTTTAAATATTATATTCATGAACATTGTAAATAATCTCTCTTCCTTGATCATCAATTAATTTTCTATGTCCAAAGCTCAAATACCTTCTATCAAACTATCTATAATCCAAAAGAAAACAAGATTTTCTGTAGCTCTTCTGTCACTGATAAGATTATTCAATAAATCACTTCTCATTGGTTAGAGATGAAAGGGAAAACTAAGTTACTATCAAAATAAGCTTAATAACAGCCTGAGAAAATTTCAAATTGACTTTTTAGTAACTACTGATATTTTGATTAATGATAATGATTAATAAATTATCATCATCATTTAAGTTAGGTCATCAGAACAAGTTTTTTCTTGATCACAGACTTTGTCTTATCATGCCATCTGCTAACTAAAATTATGAAAATTTTATCAATAACAGCATTATTCATTATTATTTTAGGATATTTGTTATAAAAAAATATTGAACTGACTAATTATTTAAATCTGATCATCAAAATTAACTGTGCCAAACTGATATTATAGCTTTTATTTGTTTAGATTATTTAATAAGAATAAACAATCAGAAATATACAAATATATAAATCTACTAATTCAAAAACTATAGCAGGTGAAAATGCTTTATTTTCTTAAAGAAATATCATCATTTTAAGGAAACATATCCAAATTTTTACTTTAATCTATGATTTATCTAAATCTAGTCATAACATCAATTTAAATTCTATAATACAAATTTATTACTGTTCAGGTAAGAAACCTAAAAAGGCATTTCTATAAATAAAACATTTTTCACTTGCTATAATGCTTAAATCATTTAATTTGATTTATGTTAAAAGGTATCAGAAATTATTTGTTTTATATAAAAGAAATTTTCTTTTTTACTCATTTGTATATATTTATTATAGCATCAGCGCCATACCTTTTTTTTTATAACTCTCTTCTATTTTGTCTTTACAATTTTAAACAAATACCCAAAGGGTGTTGAAGGAAAATGCCACTCAGTTGTAATCATGTCACTATTATGAATGTCCATATTTGTTTGCTTCATAAGCCTTTGATTTATTTTTATCAAATATTTGCTTTAATTCACATTAAAAATGCAACAACATCTAACTATTGTGTCTATTTTTGTCTATTTCAATTTATAAACCATTTATCAACAACTTTCTCTCACTAACAATGTGGTTGAAATGTTTGATCTTGAATTAATGAGAATCAATGCACAAAGTATTGCTAAAATATAACAAAGAACAGTATAATATTAAACATTTTATAAACATCAGATACTTTTAGAACTTCATATTTTTCTTATGATATAAAAACAATAAAAACAAAACAATAAATTTGAAACAAAAACAAATGTTTATATAGTATTTTTATATCAAAGAAATATAATTTTTACTAGAAATGCTAAGTAATGAGTAAATTTAGAAGCTATCATTTAAGCACAAAAATATCAAAATTCATTAGTTTTTCTTTCCCTTGCTAAACAGTATATTATTTAAATTATTTAAAAATTATGATAAGTTTTTGATTAAAAATACAGGTATCCTCTAGTTCATCTAATAACAATGACATAATTATATTGCAATAAAAGTTTCAGAAGTAATAAGTTAATCCTACCAGAAGGATAAGTTATAAAAATACAACATCAAATTACTAAACCTTTGGTTTTATATAATCATATTGCTTTCGTACAAGTTTTAATATGCTCAAAAAATTAAATATTTTTAATTAGCATATTAAAATATTTGTGTAATTATAAAAATAAAATGAAAATAAGCCAAAATAGCTGCCTAATATCACAAGGATACGTGCTTTGCAATATTTACTAAGTGGAATTGTTCTGGAACCACACTGGTGACCATCTACTTGAAAAACACACTTTGGATATGAAGGAGGTACATAATTATTTCCTTCAGATATGGCACGTCTCTTTTCTTTAGACTGGGCTTTTAAAATAGCTTCTCTACCATAAACTTGATGATATCTTTGTAATGCTTTAAGTTTCTGATATGTAACATCGTTATTTTGGCTCTGTATTGGTCCTAGTAGTAAAAAAATTTTCAAGTTTAATTCTTTAATTAGAAAATAAAGAAAATTTCATTATGCATTTATAATTATTTATTGTATAAATACAAGAGAAGTTCTGAAAATTTGATCTGCTATGATACGAAGTAGATCAAAGTTTCAATTGCAATAAGAAATTAAAAAAGCTGCCAGAAGAATTAATACAATATGTCCCTAACTTAAATGGTTAAATTCTTCAAAAAATTTCCGTGTAAGTCAAACAATGCTAAAATTCAATATTCACAAATGGGTGCATAACAAATGGAATGGCCAAATGAAATTCATAAGCATAGTTTAAACACAGATAAAAAAAATTTAAGGCAATAATTGATATTTTCTCAAAAAAAAAATAAATTAATTATTTAATGATGTTTTCATTCAAATTTTATGAAAATTTAACTAAAATCAACACTTATCTATCCCATTTCTCAAATTGCATAAATCAAAATCTTAAATTGGGAACTTATTTTTTAATATAGTTAGATAATTTCTTATTTTCTTCTTATTATTATTGAATAGATAAGTCTCATAATATTTATAAGAAAACTAATTCTGTACATTGTTTAGTTATTTTAATTATAGGCCAGCAATATTTTGCTTATAATAAATTATAATGCATTTTGAAAAGCATAAAGTACATATATAATATGTTTAGTAAAAATTATATAAAGTCAAAAACTAAAAATTTCAGATTTTGTTCAATTATTGTATGTTTCAATTTTTTTGTCCAGATTATTGGTATTTTAGTTATTTGAATTTAGTTCTCATAAAAACTGAAAAAAAAAGAGCACCCATTCATATTTGCACAAATGAAACTTAATCTTAAATCAGGGATCTGTTGTACAATCAGTTCCAAGTACAATAGAATTGAGACAAACACTTTCTTGACCATATCTATTTATACAATTTGCAGTTATATACCATGAAGTTGTTATAATTTTTAAAATTTCCAATTATTATTTAATTGGTTGTAACTTTATATTTTTATAAACAGAGTAGAAAATTATATCATGCAATAAAATTTTGAAGTGTAGCACAATTGAGAATTGGATAGCCACATATTTAAAATTTATTTTAAAAGTTCAGTTTTACATGGCATAATAAATAAGAAACAAGTGTATTCAATTAATACATCTAGCATTCGTAATAGTGTTGTAAACTCACATGCAAGAGAATAATCTATATATAATATTAAAAACATTTTTGTATCAAAAAAGCTATATTTTTGATATTTGAGAAAAATGAAAATTTTCCTTTTTTAAATTTAATCATCATAACTTTGTGTATAAATAAATTTTGATCATTCTTCTCTGCTTCTTCAAATGGGTCTCTCCTTGTTTAATAAACAATAAGGTATCCTCTAGTTCACTGATCTCCAAAATATAGTGTGCACATTTCTAGAGATATGTAACAAATTTTCAGGGATACATTTTTTTTTACTTATCATCATAGAAGTCTATTGTATAAAGTGCATGCCACTTTTCTTTACTGATAAAAGTCTGTTCAGTTAAAAAAGTATGGAAACTGTTACACTAGTTAATTGTTGATTAACTAGTACAACAATTTCTAAACTTTTCTGAGTTACAAATTTTGGAAAAATAAACATGATTATATCTGAAAATTTCAAAAATTGTAAAAAAATTTCATCATGATAGTGAAATGTTCTAGTAATAAATACAATATTAAATTACATAGATATTTAATATATGACAAAAGTATTTCAAGATGATAGATCTTCTATTTTGAAATGCTGTGGTCACTCATTTAGTTTATAATTTCTTATTTCACAGATTTGAATATAAACTGCTATAAGAAATTATCTAACTGTTATAATTAATATCATATGATAGGCTAGTCCAAATGTGTTTTTGAGAAATTTTGAAACAAGGTAAATAAAATATAGTCAATTTTATTAATTAGTGATATATTCCTTCATTATCAACAATTTATCATCATCTTATTGACAATTTTTTTTATTCCATCTTGTAAGAGGATTCTAGTTTTATATAAAATATTCAGTCATTGCTGTTTTGACTTAATCTTTAGTATTGAATTTTTTCTACTAATCTAACTATTTATACTTTTTTCTACTAATCTAATATTAACTATCACTAATTGGAGATGCTTTTTAATCAATCCTGAGTATAAAATTTTAAAAATTAAGAATAGATAATTCTTAATCAAATGATAAATGCAGATAACAGTTCAAAGTAAATACTCTTATATATTTGATGAATATAATCTTGTATATTCATCAAATATACAAGAGTATTTTTTTGTATGCATTCCTTTTTTTGCTGTGGTTTGGCTTTTTATCCTTATTACTCCATTGCCTTTTTCTTCTGTCATAATAGTAATCTATCCATTTTTTATCACCTGTCACGATGTATCAAAGTTACGTAATGAGTTAAAGGAATACAAATATTTATTTGCTATTAATAATAGTTTGCAATGGTCAGTTTCTAAGCTTGAATACCTTTCCTATCTTCAGTGAGTGGTGATATATGATTCCAATAGATAGATCCGATTACAGAAAGACTCAATTTATCATTAGTTCTGGTTCTGTATCTACAATAGTAGTAAGTGCTTTATTGAACTCAATAGGACATGTGAAATGAGAGTTGTCCTCTGCATTGCATTGTTATTCTCTGAATCTTTGAAACCATTTCTCAATAGTCCTTATATTGATTTCATCACTCAAGAACAAAAAATATAAAATATGTTGATTGTGCTGATCTTCAATGTTTGTTTTTTTAAATTTTTATTCTTGTCAAATCATGAAAGTTGATCAATTAAATGTGTCCTCTATATAAAATAATTTTCAACTAAATATTCACATTTAAACTAGTCAAGCAATGACTTAGAATAATAACCTTAAGAAAATATGCATAAACTTTTGGACTGACTTGATATTACACAATATTAAATATAGTGTTTGGTAACTCTGGATTCAAAATATCTTTTTTAATATTAGAATAAGATTATTGAGTTATAAGCAGTTTATATTCAAATCTGTGAAATAAGAAATTATTTAAATATAACTTACATATGAATTAAGCTTATAAAACAAACATCTGTAATTAAAAAATTCTGTAAAAACAGCTGAATAAAGTGCAAAAATTATTTCATGAATAAATATGGTATATATATTTATGAAATAAACTTATGGAATAGTTTTTGAAAAATGTTTAAAACCATAAGTGGATTTGAAATGAAATAGTTAATTTGAAGTCATTTTTGGTTAAGGGAAACGATATTGAATCTACCACCCCCATATGAAAAAGGTTAAGAAAATCATATAAACTGGTTTTCTTAAATTTTTTCATTTTCAATATTTTTATTTAAAATGATATTTAAAGAGAAGAAGACAATTATATTAAGATATATATGATAGAAAATTTTAAAATTCTGCCACAAATGTGATTCTCTAAGAAATGATCAAAATATCTTTTAATAAATTTTATTAATGTTAAATACAGGATAAATATCTCTAATCCAAAATATTTCAAAATCTGTAATTTCACTTTCACAGCAAGAAGCCCTATGGGAGATGACTATGACTCATTGTTTGTGCTGTGCAAGATGATGCAATAATATTAATAGTATGTGATATACTGTCATAATTCAGTAAACCATTGAACATTATTGGCATGAAGTCA
The DNA here is from genome assembly GCA_000484575.1 of Olivierus martensii. NCBI lineage: Eukaryota > Metazoa > Arthropoda > Arachnida > Scorpiones > Buthidae > Olivierus > Olivierus martensii. The sequence goes on along the minus strand of AYEL01083328.1, from coordinate 29,284 downwards.
TTGACTATTTTCTATTGAATTGTTTATTTATCACTAAAAATGTTAAAGTCCAATAGTGAATTTTTTCATTGTTTTCAACTCTATCATATTATTATATTCCAAAGTCCAGAAAAATCCAAAATTCAAATTATTTTGGTCTTAAGCATTTTGGATTAGGGATACTTAACCTGCATTATAGTTTTCTTAATATAGAAAGATTATTTTGAAGATATTATTATATATTAAAATATTATTATTTTTCATATTTAATTTAATTATAAATATTTAATTATGTTTACCTATAGAGTGGTAAGTTCGTACTATTTTTTCACAAGTGTGACTTCCAAATTCAGAAAGGGCATAAAGAGCTTCTAAAACATATATCAACAACATAATATCTGGAATTGTTAACAATTTTATCATTTGTTGATATACCTGAAAATAAAATTTAAATAATTAAAGCATACTAAATCACAATTTTTTAATTATTCAAATGTAAATTAGGATCTGAAAGAAACTTTTAAAGTGTTTTTTTTTTTTTTTTCTTTCATTGTACCTACATCCATTATCTGATATAAATGCTAAAAAAATTAAAAACATAATATAATCTTATACTGTATGAGTAAAATAAGAACTAACTAATAAATGAATTTAACATAATACATAAAAAATAATTAAAACACAGACTGAATTGAAATTTTTTATGATTTTTTGGAATTAGTCATAGAATACAATAATTTCATTGATTTTAATATGCCCCTTATTTGCATAGTTATGTAAAATTCAATCCTACATAAAATATCATTGATGGAATAATAATATCATTATTATTCCAATGATAATATTAGAAAATATGGTATCACATGGAAATTTTATGAAATATTGTAATCTCATTAGCCATATAGGTTATATTCTTAATATATTCAAATTTAGAGAGATTAAATAGTTACTTTGATTATGTGATTCTTGATTCATCGTGGTTTATTATTTGATACTAAAATTCCAATTATTGCACTTCAAATTCAAATTATTGCAACCACGAGATGTAACCCACTACATATGAAATCAAAATTACATTTAGTTTAAGTTGCCACTCTCTGAATAGCACTATTGTAATGCTTCGTTTTTATCCGACAGGACATGTTCACCACCCAACAGTAGCTGTCCACCATTGCCTGAAATATATATGGATAGTCACTTCTTTTCTTATTTATCCCTACAATGAATGCTTAAAGAAGCAAGAATGATATCAAGTCTACAGCTATCAACAAAAAACAGAGTGATCAGCTTAGAAGATAAGTTGCATCCGATAAATAAGCATGAAGCAGGCATAACCAAAGCCAAAATTGTAAGAGAGTATGATCTAAATGAATCAACTGTTCAACCAAATTTTAGATCACACTGCAAACTATAAGCAATAAGGACAAAGTGCATCGACCTCATCTGAGTCCCAAGCTATTAGAAACAGAAGCCATCTTATGATAGAAATGGAAATGCTACTGTCAGTGTGGATAGAAAATTGTAACTAAAAGAGAATTCCTCTTGGTCAAATGATTATAAAAACAAAAGCATTGAATTTGTTTAAAACTTTAAAAAGAAAAACAATTAGAAAGTGAAAATTATTCAGTATCAAAAATAAAAGAAACATTCTCTGCAAGTTCAGGATGGTTTGAGCAATTCAAAAAACGATTGGGCATTCATAGTGTTTGTATAGAGGTAAATTGCAAGTGCTGATGAAAAAGCAGCAGCTAGTTTTCCTGGCGAATTGCAACAGATCATTGAAAAACAAAATTATATCGATAATCAGATATTTAATACTGATGAAACTGGCTTATTATGGGAAAATATTCCCACTAAAACATTTTTAGCAAAAAATGAAAAATCACAGCCTAGTTATAAGGTTTCAAAGGAGTGTGTAACACTTTTAATATGTGGAAATGCTTCTGGAGATTACAAGATGAAGCCTCTCTTTATCATTCACAAAATCCTTGCCTGCTTAGAAGTTTGGAAAAAAATTTTCTCTCTGTTCATTGGAGATCCAATAGAAAAGCTTGGATGACAAAAACTATTTTTGAAAAAGATTGGTTTAAAAACTGTCTTTGGTACTGCAAATCATTAAATCTTGATTTAATGATTTGCAAATAATAAATGTACCTTAATAAATAAATAATGCACTAGTCATCCAATAGCACTGAATGATTTGTGCAAAAATGTAAAAGTTATTTATTTACCACCTAATACTATTTCCATCATACAGCCAATAGATCAAGGTGTAATCACATCCTTTAAGGCATATTACCTACAAAGAACTTTTTCACAAGCAATAAAAAACTACAGGAGATGAAGCTATGACTGATAGAATTCTGGAAGGCATTCAATATCAAAAATTGCATTGAGAATGTCACCAAAGCATGGAGTGAAGTAACGTCTAGCAACCTGGGAGCAGCATGGAAAAAGATTATTCCTCATTGTACAAATAATTTTGAAGGATTTGAAAATGAAGTTAACCCATGTTGTAAATGACATAACTAAGCTTGACTTTGATCTAGGACTAAAAGAAATTGAAAAAGGCAATGTTCAGGACTTCCTTCAGTCACATGAAAAGGAGCCGGGCAATGAAGACCTAATTAACCTCAAGAGAGACCATGCTTATGATGCTCAAATCAATGATAATGATGAACAAATTGATGTGGCACTGAAGAAATTTATCCTCAAAGAAATAGACGAAATGTTTAGAATTGCTGAAATTTTTAAAGAAAAAATCTTGAACGGCAATCTTGAGCATTCGGTGAAAGTTTGATAACTCTAATTTGCAATCATTAAGGATTAATAAATATCTGGACCAATTTAGATGCCGCCATAGGCCGTCCATATTCATGGAAGGGTATGACGAAATTAAAGCAGCATTTCTCAATTTATAGGTCATGTTAAATTTTAATGGGTCACAGAATGATAGCTCAAAGGTCTTTAAAAAGATCTCTTGACCATCATGATTATTACGTTCTTGCCTGTCTAAAGTCTCTTTATAGATTTTTTTGTATTAGTTTTATTAAAGTTTACAAGAGCGGAAGAAACCTGGGAGAATTCTAAAAAATGTTTCCAAGGAACGAAGATAATTTATACTGTAATTTGATACCGCAGAGCGTAATCCGTTCCCTTTATAAATAAACAATGGTATTATCCCTCTCGCGGTTGAAATACGGTATTCCACTACACAAATGTTTAAAATAATTGTTTATTAGCCATTTTTCTTCCTATTTGAAAAAAATAATGTGTGATAAATACTTTTTATTTTATAAGTATTAGTATGTATGAGAATGTCGACTTTGTTGAAAATTTGTTTATTTTAATAAATATTGCAATAAGTTGTATATGTAGCTATCATTCTGCCATCTGTATGCCAGATTTAGCACCGACTTTGATAAATTATCGCTTTTTATACGTTTTTTACTCAAGATTTGTCTCTGTGATAAATTATCGTTTTTATACGTTTTTTACTCAAGTTAGTTTCAGAGCCATCCTGCCATCTTTATAGATTTAGCACTGATTTTTGATAAATTATCACTTTTATACGGTTGAAAATTTATTTATTTTAACAAATATTGCTACAATTTGTATACGTTGCTATCATCCTGCCATCTGTGGATTTAGCACTGATTTTTGATAAATTATCGTTTTTATACATTTTTTACTCAAGATAGCACTGATTTTTGATAAATTATCGTTTTTTATAGTTTTTTACTCAATATACTGATTTTTGATATTATCGTTTTTTATAGTTTTTTACTCAAGATTAGTCCTGATTTTTGATAAATTATCGTTTTTATACGTTTTTTACTCAAGATTAATTTTTGATAAATTATCGTTCTTATACGTTTTTTACTCAAGATTAGTCCTTTGATAAATTATCGCTTTTTATACGTTTTTTACTCAAGATTTGTCTCTGTGATAAATTATCGTTTTTATACGTTTTTTACTCAAGTTAGTTTCAGAGCCATCCTGCCATCTTTATAGATTTAGCACTGATTTTTGATAAATTATCACTTTTATACGACTCAAGATTTGTCTCAGTGCCTTTTAAAAATGGTGGATGGTGAATTACTGTATTTCTTTGTATTTTGTCATTCTAAGTCATTAAATTTTCAAGAAATAGTTAAAATATAATAATAATAGTATTTTCAAACAAAGGAGACAGGTTGTCCCGGCTCTCCTTTCAGTTAACATAATGTAACTAGCCCATAGTCTAAGGACATGAATTGACCTTGGATGGACGCTGTTTGACAATAATTATGCACTCCTGGTCTACTAGTTAGTTGTTTCGACTGCAGATAACACAAAAATTACTGTATTGTTTAAATTTTTGTGTTATATTCAAAATATCAGATAACACAAAAATTACTTTATTATTTAAATTTTTGTGTTATATTTGAAATATAACTAATGTAAACAAACAATCAGCTGATTTAGAAAACCGTTGGATATTTCCCGCCAGAATATAGGACGCCAACTTCTGCATCGATCGTCAAGCGTGGTATATGTTGCTTTGTTTCTCTGATAAGTAGAAATTTATATATTTTTAAATAAAACTAATTTATCAAATTTTGTGTGTGAAAAAGCGCTAAAATCATTATAATTTTGATAAAAAAAAATGACAAGACAGAAGAGAAAAGTTGTTCTTTTTGTAGACAACTTTCCTGCACATCCTTCTTCTATAACGAAAAAAATTAACAAATGGGAACCTGGTATTTTTTCCTCCAAACACAACGTCAAAATTACAACCAATGGATCAAGACATAATAAAAAATCTTAAAATGCATTATCAAAACAGATTCTCAAGAAACTAATTTTTGTACTTGAAAACGATCAACCCATTGACAACGTAATTAATCTCAGAGTGTGTATATCAGAATTAGCAAAAGTGTGGAAAATGACGTAGCAGAAATAACAATACAGAATTGCTTCATAAAAGCTGGCTCCTCTGAAAAGTCTGTTGTGGAAGAAGTTAATGTACTGTCACACATTGAGGAATGTTGGAACCAGTTATATTCAACAGGCACAATAAATGACAAAATCTCAATGAATATTTAAACGTGGATGAAGATGTTATCGTAGCAGAATACCTGACAGATGTTGACATTTTAAGTTCAATAAAAGATAGTGAAAATCAAGATAAAAACAATGAGGCAGATAAAATAGACCTTCCAAAAAAGAAATAATGGCTGCATTTGAAACAATTCGCCAAGGGTTTCAATTTGCAGAAAATGTGCCCGACAAAATTTTTGAGTCGCTCAATAAATGCGAACATTTTTATGAGGAATCTGTAATGCAGATTCCTCATAAAAATTTTTAAATAATTTTGATAATACTTTACATCTTATAATTATATACAATTATTAATTATTCTAATTTATTTTGTTTAATAAATGCATGTTTTAATACAATATTCTAAATTATTCTAATTTATTTTGTTTAATAAATGCATGTTTTGTCCATCTTATTTTTCATTTATCTATTACATGCAGTAGACTTTTAATACATTAATATACTGTATATATATTTTTAAACATTAAAAAAAATTCATTTGTATTTTTTTTCCCAAAACTTTTTCAAATCATTTAAGTTGGAGTTTTACAAACTGTGAGCCACCATCAGGGGGCCGCAAAAAAGGCGATATGGACAAAATATCACTTAACTACTATACTACATTACAGAAAATTCAGGTTTCTATATAACGAAGTTTCTATATATCGAAATTTTTTTAAGATATCTTCAATTTCGATATATGGAGGTCCAACTGTATTTAGTATTTATTTATTGCAATTAAGGTTCATAGTTTTAAATTTTTTGTAATATTTTATATTTGAAAAAAAATTTGCAAATCCTGGAATTCATCAAGTGAGAATTTGTAAACTGAAAACTTCGTACAGTGGTGCCTCATAATTCGATGTCCCACAATTCGACATTTGAGTTTCGCAGATTGGCGCATGCGTGTGCATGGAATTGTCTGATGTCATTTGCTATTTGTTAGTTCTTTTTGGGCTACTTTGGTATTTGCCCATGTTGTTTGTTTTAATTTTCAATATTACATTTTTCAGAAAGTAAAAAATTTGTAATTATTATTATTTTTTTGAGTGAAATGTAAGAATGGGTTGAAGGAGAACTGACCAGAGGAATAATTCCGAAAAGAAGAACACTTGATTGAGCAAAGAAACGAAGAAAAAAATTGTAGATAAATTGCAGAAAGGTAGAACAATTAAAATGTAACTCGAAACAGTTTCTAGGACAACTGTGGCAACGTTTTGTAACAGAGAGAGAAGATTATGGGTGCTAGGACGTCTGCTGGAAAACTTCATTCCAACATCCAAGGGCTAATAAATTGTGTTGTAAGGAAGTTATAACTCTGACCTGTCCTATTTTATTTTATTATGCACTCTTATTATTTATCATTATTTTCATTATTATCTAACATATTATACCTTAGTTTAAGAGTTGAGTTACAATAATAATTATAGAGCACTAATGGCAGTAGTGACTTCTAAAAACAAATTTATTTCAAGATAACGTAGTACTTTCGATCTAATACCAAGATCATCCTCAGCGTATACAGTATTTTATTTTATTTCAGTAAAATTTCAAATATTACCAGCAAATGAAGGGAGTACCTATTGGCAGCCTTATGGCTGGCCCTATAGTTGAAATGGTAGTCTGTAAAAAAGAACTTATTATAGGCATGCTACAAACTAACTGGTTACTATATACAAGGTACATTGATGACCTGTTGATATTATGGAAAGGAGAAAACAAAGAAAAAACCAGTTAGTACAGATGTTCTCGGATCCAGCTTACAGATTTACCCTAAAGACTGAACAAGGCCCAACGAAAAATATACACTTCCTAGATATAATGATTACTCTAACATCCAATGAGATTTATACAGGAGTATATGTTAAGCCCACTGCACCTAGTATTATAATACCTAGGTGGTCCAATGATCCTGTTAAGTACAAGAGGGTTGCCTTGAAGCATATTTCAGGTGTCTCTACTCCCATTGAAACACCTCTCAAACAATGATAACTGAGAAACAGAGAATATACAAAATAGCTACCCAGCATGGGTATTCAAGATTGCACTTTATTATAAATCTGATTAATAAACAGAGACCTATTACAACGAATACACCTGTTGAGTTACTCACTTCCAATAACATTATGCAACAAAGCCCAAAACCACCTATAGTCTGTCTCAAGATAACCTGACAGCCGAACACCAAAGGAAACACTGAATTCATATGCGATTTGTAAATAACAACAATATTTTGTTAAATTTTGTCACGTGATTTTAAAATATATATTTTAAAATCATCTCAAATTTTATAATTTCGATATTTTATTTCCCAAAACAACAAATTATAGGATAATATTAAATTTAACTAATAGGGACTATTTTCCTTTGTGTAGAAATAATATTAAATTTAACTAAATAGGGACTATTTTCCTTTGTGTAGAAATATCCACAACAATGGTAGTGATTTCCTGTCAGGTTATCTTGAAATAGACTATAGAGCTTGTGTCCCATTCAGAATGTTGGAATCTAATGTTGTTAAAAATTTAATAAAAAGGTCACCAACAGATATTACTTATAAGAGAAACCCAACAGTATTCCAACTGCTAAGAAATGATAAAGATAAAAGGCCAGAACTTGACCTCGCAGGAGTGTATTCTATATCTTTCAAGAATAATACCAACAACAGACAAGAAATTTATGTGGGAGTCACTGATAGAACTGTAAAACACCGCTTCCTGAGAACCTGAGAACACCGCACCTGAGAACATGCTTCAGATATTGTTCACGGCAGGCTTAACACTGCATTGTCTACTAAAGCTTAGGAAGACGACCATCAAATAAAGTGGAATGATATAAAACTTATTAGAAAAGTTACTAATACTAAACATAAGTATATACTGGAAGCACTTGAATTATTCCGAATTAATAAAAATAACATAACAATCAACGATAGGCCACAAGTGGACTTGTCACCCGCGTGGCCCTACATCATAGAGAGACAAACTTGAAATGTCACCTAGCGTCAATCTACATCGTGGAAGACTACAAAATATTTTAAATTTTATCATCATCTTTATTATTATATTATTGTATTTTATTATTATTTTATTTACATATTTTTATTTTATTTTTACTATTATATTTATGTAAAGTTATTATGTATATATCTAAATTTTATAGAATTAATTTACGATAAATGCTCTCACATTTACAACAATGTATACATACAATTTGAATTTCAAATTATGAGAACGCAAATTATAATTCTGTTCTTTTTAAAATACTATATACGCTGAGGATAATCTTGGTATTAGATCGAAAGTACTACATTATCTTGAAATAAATTTGTTTTTAGAAGTCACTACTGCCATTAGTGCTCTATAATTATCATTGTTTAAGTGTTTTAGGCAGTTTAAAGTTTGTTTCATATGAGTTGACTTACTTCCACACTCTCCGTCGTAATAGTTGGCAATCACATGATACGGAATCGGGAACTGTCCTCCGGAAGAACTGTCCCGGATAATGACCTCATCTTATCTAACTAATTTTACCATTGATCCGATATGAGAATGTAAGAATGATCCATATTGATGTTTTGTTCGGTATATAATTAAATTGTAAAGAGGATGACGTATGAATAACTCTCTAAGCTAATAACTTTAAACTTGTTACATATATTTATGTAAATGAAGCTATACAGGACTATATGTCACTCGGATATAAAAGCTACGAAAACGGCAACACAGAGAAGTGTAGTATCGACGTAAGTTCGCAAAGTGACATTTGAGTTTCTTGTAAAGATTGATAATTGTTTGAAGTTTGTATCGGTGGTGAAGGTAGTAGAATTAAGTAGTATTTAAGATTTGTTCTTGTGATATTTGAGTTGGATTAACCAAGCTTTTTGATTAACATTTTGATTGTTGCTTTATTATAGTTTCAATAAAGCATTTATTAACATTTTGAGCTTTATTATAGTTTCAATAAAGCATTTATTAACACTTTTGTAAGTGTTTATTATAGTTTCAATAAAGCATTTATTAACACTTTTGTAAATGTTTTTATTATAGTTTCAATAAAGCATTTATTAACACTTTTTGTAAGTGTTTTGGAGATAAAGCATATTAAACACTTTTTAAGTGTTTTGAGTCTAATAAATTTATATTTTTTTATTATCTAACTTGGTTAAGTCTAACTTTTGTAAGTCTTTTGTTTGAGAATTTATTCTAATTATTAGTATAAGTTTCTAACATCGTTTGTTGTTTTCAATCTAACACTTATTCGTTACTTTTAGTTGTAAGTTCCGATTTTGTTTTTACCAGTTAACGATAGTTATTGTTAGATTGTTTTGTAGTTAATTATTTTTAAGTTAGAATTTAGTTTAAGACCTGAGCTCAGGCCAAACTCTGGATTGCAGAGTTGTTAGACCATTAGGATTAGTTTATAATTAATAGTATTGACATTCGTTAAAATTCGCGACTTTGCAGTGTGTTGTGTATAAAATAATGTATTTTGTAATTTAGTGTGTCATGCAATAGTAAAACACATATAATAAAGTAAATAATATAGTGATCTCTCTCACCTCATCCGTAGGGGAGTGGGATGGGGACCAATAACGAATTAATCTATTTTACAGTGTCTTATATGGGAAATATTGTCCTGTGATTTGACAGTTTCTCAATTCGACATTACTTCAGCGACAAATTAGTGTTGAATTGTGAGGCACCACTGTATTAAACTTTTCTGCTAGTATATACATACACCACAATTTACTAATTTATAAGTGCACTAACTTTGTCATCTGTAATTCTAACACTTGTTTGTTACTTTAACAAGTGTGAAGTTGCAATTGTTTTGTGTTTCATCATGTTAGTTTTAGATCAGATTATATTTTGGAATTTATTTTCAAGAACTTAGAAAACCATGCCAGGCAGCACTCTGGTATTTGCAGTGTTATATAACTGTTAGGGTAATTAGCATTATTAATAGTTTTGAATAGTAAGAATTTACAAGCATTCATCTAAAGATTGGTTTATACAAGAGCCCTAAGTAAATGAGCATATTTTAGCAAATGTTCATCCATTTGCCTATGCTTGTGAGTGAAGTGTTTATATTATCTGCAAAGGTATTTTCATGTTAATGATCCATCTGCTACTACTGTTGATGATCAATGTTTATATTACATATAATAGAAGCATACCCTCCCTTTACATTGCATTGCTAATAAGTACTTTTCAATGATATTCCATGTTTTAAAATAGGTTTAAGTAAGTATTAAATGGCTTCTTTCATTTTAAAATAAAAATAAACAAACACAGCACTACTTAGCAGTAGAAAAGTTTTTAAACAGTCTGAAAATTTTTTAACTAAAAACTTAGTCAACATCAGTGGAATTATAAAGATTTACAGAAAGTTATAAAAAATACAGAAAATAGAATAACTCATTAGAATAAATAAAGAATTTTAAAAATAGTGCACATGATAAAGTGTAATAAGCTAATATGTTTATTAATACATAACATATCAAAAATAGTAATAAAATGTTAAGTCTAAGTAACTGTAGAGAGCATTGCTTGAATAAGGACTTTAAGCATCAGAACAATATTCAGCAGCTGTTCTGGAGCCAGGCACCATGCACTCAGGACTGCCTTGCCATAACTGTAGTTAATTACATTAAAATGTTTAGATATATCTGGTATTATCAGGGATTCCAGAATAAGTCCTTTCTTTAAGAAATTGTAGTTTTTTATAATCCTAGCATTTTCCAATCCATTTCTATATTAAACTCGTAAAAATTTTACAGAGAGTGCAGTTGTATTATTGCCTAAATGGATGTCTTTTTTTGTGTTCAGCAATATGGTCATTTAAAGGCAATACCAGTTCAACCATGCCACACCTACAAGAATACAAAAAGTTTTCATCTAATATATCAAGTCTAGTGACACTTATCTCATGGAATGCAAAACCAATCACATCTATCCTATGACAATTTTTAGAATAAAATTACTGATTAATTTGAAAAGGTACAGAATACAAAGTGGATCTGCTTCAAGTATTGGATCTCAGATGCTACAAAAAGCAATTATACTCAAGAAAAACAGAATTAACAAATCTTGAAGCCGACTTACTGGACTCAGCAGACAATGACCTACATTCGAATATTGACCTAATACATTACCATATGGAGGCTCTGAAAAGAATCTCTTAGAAGCAAATTTATTAAAAAGCTGAAATGGAAATTTGCCCAACAACTTGGTAATGAACATAATGTACTATACCAGGGGTGTTCAATCGTGATCGACAGGTCGATCGCAGAGTGATTTTTGGTTGATCTCTTGTTTATTCCTTCGTTGATTCCTCCTTACAAATTTAATTCAAACTGAAAACAATAACTTATTTATCATTATTCTGTATTATTTTTTAATTCTCTTTAAGTGTATTTCTGTGGTTTATTTATTTTTCGTTAAAATTGTCAACTCAGTAATTTTCTTATCATTTGGAAGTATACACATGAAAAGTTTCCAATATTAACTGATAGAGCACAAAAAATTCTATTCTGTTTCAGATCAACATACTTGTCAGAATCCGCTTTTTCAAATATTAATGTCAAAAATTGGATCGACATACTTGTCAGAATCCACTTTTTCAAATATGAACGTCCTAAAAAATCAAGAACCAAATTACAAATGATCATTTGGATGATTGTCTGCGATTGGCCACTTCATATCAACCTGACTATGAAAATATTGCCAGTTCCAAACAATGCTAAATTTCACATTAACTTTTTTAATCAACCAGCATTTTCTGTGACTTATGAGACTGTAATCAATCTGTTTTTTTTTTTTTCTAATTCCTGTAACTTATGAATTTGTAATCAATATATTGTTTTTTCTAACTTTGGGTTTTCAAAATAAAAGAATAAATATTTTATTTCAATATATTTGTTTTATTTGTTGAATTAAAATAATTAAAAGTGATAAATAAATTTTTAAATACACAAAGTTTTTAGGGCTGGGAGAATGGGTCCTCCGAAGTCAGTGAGTGCATTTAACTGCATAGTTGAGGTGGCCAGATGGCTGAGTGGTAATGCATTGGCGTGCCACGCAGGAGGACCTGGGTTCACATCCCGGGTCTGGTCCCGGATTTTTTTGGGGTGCTGGGCCCGGCCTGGCGATCCCTGTCCTTCACTATCTGGTCCCCCTCCACGGATATAGGTGCAGCCCGTGGTTGGGACTGCCCACCCCCTCCACGGGTGTGGATGCAGCCCATGGTTGGAACTGGCCCCATCCCTTAGTAATCTTCCTGATTGGAAAGGGGGCGTAAAATATGCAAAAAGCCTTAGTAATCTCCCTGATTGGAAAGGGGGCATAAAATATGCAAAAAAACAAAAAAACTGCATAGTTGAACGTAGCAGATATCAGGTTGAAGGAACGCGAACATGATCTTTGTAAGAGAGTGAATCGTCAAATAACTTACAAGGAGAGGACTCGAGGGCCGGAAAACGGAATGAAACGAAATTTATTTCTGTAAGAGTTCTTGACTAGTACTAAAACACAGTAAAAGGTTAGAGGCCAATGGCTAGCCATTATGGAGAAAAATGACCTCAAAGAAAGACGTGACGAAAGTATACCAGTTTGTTATACTAACTAACAACGAGTTGTCGTGGCAGCGTGGTTAAGCGGCAAACTTCCATGCGGTCGGCCCGGGTTCTATTCCCGCTAGTTACATTTTTTTTTTCTTGGTTTGTTTATTTGTATTAGCAGAAATATCAATTGAAAAGGTTAAAAACAGCATTAACTAAATATATTTCATCACTGATGCATGCACGAAAATAAAATTTAAAGGAAATAACCAGACCATAAAACAGTTAATTTTATCACATCCCTATGTGATAATCATAATTAACAAGTAAAATTGAAATGTTAGCAAGAAATAAGAACCCGCTTTTTACATTAGAGTACGAGTAAAACAAGGTTGACTGTGAGAACCCTACTGTAGATCATATTAAAGCAGTTTATAAACGCACAGCATTGTGTTTTACTGTTAGCTGTTGGTACGAGTTAGCATAGATATAATATTGCAACCATCATTCAAGCAAAATGGCAGACAAACAGAAAAATATATTTAATTAATGCTGTTTTTAACCTTTTCAATTGATATTTCTGCTAATACGAATAAACAAAAAAAATATATAACTAGCCGGAATAGAACCCGGGCCGACCGCATGGAAGTTTGCCGCTTAACCACGCTGCCACGACAACTCGTTGTTAATTAGTATAACGAACTGGTATACTTTCGTCGCGTCTTTCTTCGAGGTCATTTTTCTCCATAATGGCTAGCCATTGGCCTCTAACCTTTTACTGTGTTTTAGTACTATTCAAGAACTCTTACAGAAATAAATTTCATTTCATTCCGTTTTCCGGCCCTCGAGTCCTCTCCTTGTTAGTATAGAAAAGTAGCTCGCATAGTTAAAAAGGTTGAACACCTCTGTACTATACCATTGATGATGCGGCATAGTAGTTGGTGATATAATACTGCCATCTTATGCAAAAGAAGTACTCTCTAAACGGCCGTCAAGACTCCAATACTAATGAATAAGGAAAACTTCTTACTTTAGATATTAAATAAAAGCAAACAATAAGCCAAATTTTTTGATTTATTGTTTGCTTTTATTTAATCTCCAATACTAAAGAACTTATCCAGAATCCTACTGGTCTGCTTGCCACTAAACTAGAGAAACGCCTGAAGAGAATCAGCATACTATCCTAAACTCATGAAAATTCATAATCCTACATGTCCATATTTACTTGGTTATATGAAAACACACAGCCAATTAGTATTAGACCAATAATCAAGACTAGAAAGCCATCATTACACAACATAAAAAATGCATTAGCTAACTTTTGTTCTGATAAGTTTGGTGGGTATGACTACACCACTCACTCTTTGGAAGATTTTCATTGTAGAATTAAAGACATATCCCCATCCAGCAATTATATCACAACAGTCCTGGATTTTGAGAAATCATATCTTTCCCTTAAGCTCCCACCAACCTGTTTGGCTTTATATAGGTTTTTACTCTGTGCCTTTGATAGTTCTAAAGTGAAATAAATCATTTGTGTTGCGAGATATTTACGATCTTATACCTTACAATCCATTTTTCTGCCATGAAGGGAAATTCTATAAACAGCAGCAGGGTGTACCTATCAGCAGCCCTATGGTCTGCATCATGGCAGATTCTGCTTAGATATTTTGATATAGTGTATATGTTATGGGTAAAGTCCAGATATGGATAATGTATTTTGGATAATGTCATTTATTGTGTATTTATCGGCAGAGTCCAATACGGTTAATCAAAAGAATTACTTCTAAATTAATATAACTGTCTGAAGAATTAATCCGCTCGTCGGCCTTGGTGGTCTAGCAGTTATGACGTTGGGACGTTAGCCCAAAGGTCCCCGGTTCGATCCCGGGCCGAGGCAGATTTTTTCTTCAGATAATTTAGTTAAAAATTCTAATTTAATTATTAATTAATAGATGGCGCCACTCATTGATTTAATAAAATAATAATAATTCTAATTACGAGATGGCGCTAAAATTAGTTTAAATTATTTCAAAATCATTAAAAATCTGTTATAAATCAAGGGATTGATTAAGGCAGATTAATCAGGATTATTTACATGGATAATGTTTAATAAGAAGTGGCTGTTTTTATTTTTCAATGTTTATCCAGATAATACTGACATTATCCACCACCTTTTGAATAATATCACATTTGAAGTTTGAAAAAATAATTGCACAAGCGTAATTTTTGCTTATTGGCCTCATGGCTATGTATCTGCGCATACAATCGAGATTAGGTAAGAGGAGATACAGTATATTCGAGAATTTAGGCAGGAAGGTATTACATATGGGCCAATCAAAAAATCACCAAGAATTCCAACTCAAACATTAATGCAGACCTGATGAGAACCATGAGGAAGTTACACTCAAGGATTTTCCTCAGTTCACACAACTGCTGTGGCTAGTGAAGCATCACTCCGTATATAACATGCCTCCTCTATGAACAAAACTGTTCCCAGAAAATCAGTGATTTCAGCAGTCTTTCAATGTAGTGGAGATGAAGCACAATTCAGCGGATTCGGATTGGTTCAAGTCAAACTTCTAACGTGTGAAGCTCAAAATCTATGCCCCGGAAAGAGTATATTTTGAGGACAAAAAGTGCTTCTCTTGTCCTTCACCCCCTGAAGTTTGGCAGTAAAGTTTTTGATCACCCTATATTATAATTTCTTATATACAGTAAACTTTATTGTCTTATTATTTTTGCATTTCAGTTCAGAAATTCTCATTTTATTGCAGTGTGTTGTATCCGTTTGTGCTTAATTTTACAAACACTCTTCAAGGTTATCTAGTTCTTATTTGTTAATGTTGAGATTATCCAGATAAAAATGAAAACAAGATAAATTATTTTCTATTTCTGTCTTTATCCACTGTACTTGGATAAAGTTGGCATCTCCTGGTTAATCTCAACATTAACCAGATTTCGCACATTACCCATAATATATATATATATAGGGTGTTTCAAAATGAATATTGGGGTTTTGAGATTTCGTAGTATTTATTACATTTAACTTACAGTTATAAATAATACATCAAATGAAAGAACAACTCAAACAGTTTTTCCTACAAGTGTTCAATGTGAACACCTTTCATCACACAGCACACATCAAGTCGATAGGCGAGTTCTTCTCAAACCTTGATCAGTATGTCTGGATTAATTGTTGCAACAACTGTTTCAATCCTGTTTCTTAACTCGGGTAGGTCAGCTGGTAGCGGAGGCACATACACATTATCCTTTATGAACCTCCAAAAGTAAAAACTGCACAGCGTCAGATCAGTGACTGTGGAGGCCATACAAAACAAGCTCTGTCATTCAGCCCCTTGCGGCCAATTCAGCGCTCAGGTATGACGATGTTTAACCAATTGCGTACTGAGTTATGCCAGTGACACGGTGCACCATCTTGCTGCCAAATAAAGTTGTCTGGTTCAGCTTCTTCCAATTGAGGAAAGAGAGCCATAGTTCCAGCGCATCGAGATAAGAAACCAGTTACAGTTGCTTCACCGAAAAAGAAAGGCCCATAAACTTTCTGCCAGGATATGGTACAAACTGTTTGAATTGCTTTTTCATTTGATGTATTATTTATAACTGTAAGTTAAATGTAATAAATACTACAAAGCCTCAAAACCCCAATATTTATTTTGAAACACCCTGTATATCAAATATACACTATATGACTTATCAGAAACAAACTTTCAGGTAACACAATTTTCCCTGACCCTTCAGGTTACAGAGTACTCTGGGTCAAACTGCCCCATGGGTAAGGCATTTTAGAGTTGTAATTTAAAATAAATATATTTATGAAAAAATATCTTTTTTCATAAATATAAAAAAAAAAGATAGAGCTTCCTATTGAAAGCATCTGAGTATGATAACCTTATTTATTTAATAATTTGCATACTCTTTAATTTTTGTCATATAACAATGTTCTTTATTTTGATTTTATGATTTTAAAACAAAATTAAATTTTTTGGCCTAACAACTAAAAATCATTTTACAATATTTTTTTCTATTACTAAAATATTTAATACTGATGAATTGATACTATATATAAAACTTAAAAGTATAATAGTATATTTAACACAGATCTTAAATAATTCATACTTTTAGATGAAATTTAAAATCTCTATCATATCAAAATTTTTATATATTTAGTAAATTTATTATTATTTTTAAAACTTTGAAATGTCTTTTGATTATAAATACTTTTAAGTAAATAATTTCTTTTATCTTCCTAATTATTAACTTTTGAATAATACAGTATCCAAATAAATTTAGCTTTAAACATAATTTTAATTATTCTTAATTAAATCTTCTAAATTATTAGAATTAATTCAGTAGATATCTGTTACAGTAAGAAAGACAGCAATGATATTATGGCTAAGCAGAATTTAATTAAAAAAATTTCTTTTCTTAAGAAAGAAATATTAACACACATTTTTATTAAAATTTTTAGTTTAATTCATTTAAACATCAATATTACTAAAAAAATATAAATCATGCAAATTTAAATTAAACAGGCATAACAACAAAGATCAAATAATAAAAGTATACATAATATTAGAAAATATCAAAACCTATACTTATGCCAACAGAAAACAACTAACAAAATATAAGATTAAATTTAGGCCAAACACAAAATATCATGCATTTCATTACAAAGGAATATTACATCTATAGTCTGTCTCAGGTTGAGTTGAGAGCTAGCCTAAGGTGTGCTTTTGTCTGTGTTGTTCCACTTTAAGAAGTAACTCTTGGAATGATTTTCCTTTATAATACGTTTAATTTTTACTTCAAGAGCCATATTTTGTTATCATTTTTTGAAATTTTAAATATATTCTGCATTTTTATTGGTTGATTGACAATA
The DNA here is from genome assembly GCA_000484575.1 of Olivierus martensii. Taxonomy (NCBI): domain Eukaryota; kingdom Metazoa; phylum Arthropoda; class Arachnida; order Scorpiones; family Buthidae; genus Olivierus; species Olivierus martensii. The sequence continues at coordinate 11,759 of AYEL01083328.1, read as the reverse complement.
TTTGGATTAAAAAATGCTAATTATCTGTCGTTGAGATTATTGTATAGTAAGATCGTGTTATGTTCAAACATTAAGAAGATTGTTAAAGGAAAGATTCTGCATAGTCAAGCTAAGGAAATTGTACTGAACGTTTACGACAATTTAGTAAAACAACATCCAGATAAATCAGTCAGGGATATTACACAAATGGCAGCTGACTTAACTGGTGTCTCCATGTCAACAATTTATAGAATTAGGAGGGAACTGAAGACGACAGGAAAAGTGTTAACGTTGAAGTGACCACGAAGTCAAGTTGGTTTAACTGATCGGTTAACCAGGTATGACGATTTTACTAAATTGGCAATCCGTAGGAAGGTACATGAATACTTTCTTCGTAACGAGTGTCCAAATTTAGATTGATTAGTGACCAATATAAACAATGAGGAGACTTTGCCGACGATACCGCAATCAACATTACATCGTTTACTCCATGATCTCCGATTTTCGTACAACAAATGAACTCGTAATTCTGCATTAATAGAGCGAGATGATATTATTTCAGACAAACGAACTCGTAATTCTGCATTAATAGAGCGAGATGATATTATTTCATGGCGCCATAAATATCTAAGAAAAATCAGAGCATTCCGTAGGGAAAATAGAAGCATTTATTATTTGGATGAGACCTCGTGTAATGCTAGTCATTGTTTAAGTACTGTTTGGCAGGACAAAACCGTCAAATCCACTTGTGATGCCTTTCTGAAGGGGCTATCTTCTGGTTTAAAAAATCCAAGTGGGACAGGAGAACGTCTCATCATTTTACATGCTAGCGGCATACACAGTTTTGTGGAAGGTGCTGATCGTGTTTTTAGATCCAAAAAGATGAACGATTATCACGAAGAAATGAATGGTGAATATTTTGAAGAATGGTTTAAAGATTTTCTTCGTAAATTAAGTCCATCCAGCGTTATTGTATTGGATAATGCACCTTACCATTCAGTTAAAGCAGAAAAATTTCCGACCAGATCATGGACAAAGGCAAATATACAGACCTGGTTAAATACCAAATGCATTGATTGGCAGCCAGATATGATAAAATCTGAATTATTAGAAATTGTTAATGGTCACCATTACAGATTCGACGGTTATAAAATAGATAAATTAGCTGCAGAAGCTGGTCATATCGTTCTACGACTGCCACCTTATCACTGCGAGTTAAATCCAATTGAACCGATTTGGAGCCAAATAAAAGGTTACGTGGCACAGCGAAATACTACTTGGAAGATTTCTGACGTTAAAATGCTCGTGGAAGAAGCAATAAAAACTATCTCGCCAGAAACTTGGAGTGATTGCATCGCTCACATTAAAAAAATCGAGGAAAAATTTTGGACACTTGACGGTCTTCTTGATGCAGACGTACCTCCTTTAATAATTAATACTGCGGGAACTTCAACTGATTCGGACACAGAGTTATCTGGCATCGAATATTTACCGTAGACATTCAGTACAATAAAAAAGGCGCTTTTCAGGGCCAGAAATTTTGGTAAAGAGAAGCAAATCGATTATTATAAATATTTAAGTTAAACGGATACTATTATTTAAAAACGGACAATTCATTTCTTTAATAAAAAAAAATTTATTTGTTTTTTTTTTTAAAGAAATGAAGTAAAAATTAAAGTTAAGAGATTCAAAATTATTTAAAGAACGAACTATTAATTGTTTTATCTCTTGTTAAAGTATAAAGTACTTTAAATTGTATAAGACTTGATTAACGTGTTTTAAAAGGGCGTCCGTAAAAATCAACTTCTAGCAGCGGAATGATATGTTGTGGGTGCTTTGCTGATCGATGACTTCACAGCTCTCAACTCAACCTGAGACAGATTATAATGTATAATATAGATATTAAATATTAAATTCATTATATGTGATTTTATAGACAAATTGTATAAAGGAACATATTTACTGAAGAAAAATTAATAGAATAGTGATATTATCTATCTTATTAAATTGAAGCTTTTTAATTTTTTATTTAAAGATTTTGGCCATAATAAATTTAACTTAATTATATACTGACAACAAAGAGTTAGTGAAATAGATCAAAAGTTATATATCAATAATAATTCATTTCAATATTGCATTTTTAAAATTTAAGAACTTTTGCTATAAAATGTGTGTATATTTTCTATTTTTAAGATGCAGCGTGGACACTTCCAATTTTTGAAGTGATTTAATAATGTATAACAAAAATTTAGTACACAACAGCACATATGTTCTAACTTTTTGAAAATTATATCAGTTTTAAATAGAAAAAAGTCAAAAAATTTATTTCTACATTATGCTTAAATTCATAATTAACTTTCTAGGAACAGATTAAATAAATATAATTACTATTGAGAACTGGGATTTTCAGCATTGTATGGATGCTGCCGATATAATTACTACCATAAAATGCTGCATTACCAAATGTGTATACAACTGTATACATTATTGTTTTGCCATGCGTTAGCCTATGAATAAAATGTGAATGATATCCTGACCAAAGAACCTGCAAGAAATGTTTGCATTGAAATTAATGGGAATTGAATTTTCATTCTTATAAACAGTTTTCAAGAAATGCATTTCCTTCATAAAATAAGAGATTCACATATTTATTCTTTGTGTAAAGTACTCTTTGAGTGATTTATGTAATACTTCTCAGAATCTCTCATAGTTAGACCAACATTCAAATATAAATTTATAAAAATATTATGTATTATATACATGTTATTTTCATAGATATATTGGAAATTGTATATGGAGGTTTGTCTGCAATATATAATCACACAAAAAAACCTCCAATATATTTATAAAAATATATTGGAAATTGCTTGTATGATTACATATACAGGCAATCTCCATAGAACCTATATTTCTATAACACAGTTTAACTCTAATATGGTTAAAAAATTGCAGCAATCCTTGTAGCACTGTGTTTATATACAGTGGGGTATGTGACTGTAACAATGTTTCTAACACTTGTTATAAATTTTGGTAACATTATTTGTTCTAGAACCTTGTTTGCTATAGCATCTGCTCATTCTAGCATATATTGAAATATATGTATTTAGGAGTAATTCATTCCAGGTTCACAGCCTAAAGCAAAGTTATTATCCAATACAGTCATTTAAACAGAAAAAAATATAAAATCAAAAATAATATAAAATTAATTTTATTTAATTTTTATACACTCCATGTATATTTGAAAAGCATAAACAATCTTTCATTAGTGAAATTATGATTTAATTTCCCCTAATAAAAAGCATAAACAATCTTCATCCAGTAAAAACAAACTTCCCCAATAAAATCATATAGAGATGAAGAAGAGAGGTCATCATGTAAATATGCATGCTATGTTGGCTGATAGAATTCCTCCACATTCATTGTAGTATTCTGATTTTATTGATAAAAACTGTTTGTTGTAGCATTCATTTGTTGCAGTTTCAGTCACCATAGCATACCTGACTGTAACAATGTTTCTAACACTTGTTACAGAATTTTGGTAAATCACACAGGAATGTATTTTGAATTTTTATGTAGAAAAACTCTGCTATTATGTTAAATGTAATTTTTAAACATTTCCATTCTTTTTTGTGAATCCTCACAGTTGACCTGTTAACCCTTATGTGAAAAATTCATTAGAAAATCCTCAATTTTATGAACATTTTGATTGAAAGGATCATAAATTTCAAAAGATAACTTCAAAAATACTTATCTCTATATTGATGTCTGATACGTGATGTGAAATCTCGACAATCAATCAAGAATCTTACCTAGGATTCATATACGAAAATATATATTTATTTTTCATTATTATTAATTAAGAATGTTTTAATCCATTCGCTAGTAATCAATAAATGTTTGTTATATTTAACTAAAGTAGATTAAAAAGTAACTAAAATAATGTTGAAAATAATAATTATTTAAAATCTGCACTGAAAAATAACTGTAGTCTAACAAAAAGGTAACAAAATCCTAAGCAAAATCAAACCTTTGAATCGCACGCTTAACATCTAGAAATCACACTCCACACATCATAATGATGTATGACATCATCGTTAGAATGATCCACTCATTTTAAAATATGATCAAAGATTTGAATATAATAACTCAAGTGAAATAGACAAAATACAATATAAAGGAAAACAAAACTTCGAATGGTCTCTTGGGAGCTGTGTGACAGACATATTCTAATGGAATTTTTACTGTGAAAATATGAAATTTTTTTAGAAAAGAAAACAGTTATTAAATATCAAATAAAAAGAAAATATTTTAATGTAAATTATAAAAATTTATTACTATTCATTAACTTGATATTTTCTGGAGCTATGTCATTCTAATGATAATGTCATACACTGACATCAATCTGGCTTCAGAGTAAAGTAAAATTTTATGAAATCTTGCTAAATTTTCATCAAAATTACGAAATCATGCTCAATTGAAATCGAGCATGTCACACTGCTGACTCCAACCTGCATTTATATAAATGCATCAGATAGGCGATGCCACACTGCCTGATGCGTCATGATGCAGAAATTCTCGGAAATAATCCAAGAATCTTATGTAGGCATGCTGCACTGGATCACTTTATCTCAGTTAGATTATTATCGAGAATTTCTGCATCGTGGTACATCAGGCAGTGCAGTGTCGCCTATCTGATGCACTTATACAAATGCAGATTGGAGTCGGTGACATGCTCAACTGCTTAAGGTAAAGTAAAAATTTTGCCTTTTAAATTGATATATATATTGGTGTTCGTATTATAATAATTTATTTTATATGTATATATTTAAAGTTTCAATAAAATATTTATTTTGGCAAATGGCATTAATATATCAGTAACTAAAAATCAAAGATCACGTAATTTATCAATTTCAAATTTTTATTGAATTTTAAGTGCTAAAGTTGGGATAGACTAATTACTCGAGTTTCGTATTTTTACTGATTTTCAAATTCTAAAATTGGAGGGTCGGCTTATACATGGATTGGCTTATATTTGAGTATATATGGTATATTCATTCAGAAAAACTTTTATCTAATCACAAATTTAATAGTTTGTTTATATGCATGAAAACATGATTCAAAACAAGTGATGGCCACATTGCCAAACAGTGACCTATTTTTAGAAATTATTAATTATGGTAATTTACTGTAATTTGCATCAAGACAGATTTCTTGAAGGGACTGTCAGTCCACATATTTTTTTTATGGCTGATTTTAATGCTTTGCAACATGTAATGAATGCATTGGGAAGACCTAGCAATTTAGAAAAATTCAAATTTTTTTCAAATTTTTTGGAAAAAATAATTTTCAGTCTGACTCGAGTTTGGTGAGAAGTGCGGACTCACAGTTCAATGAAACCACTGCCAGTTAAAGGAGTGTGACAATTTTATTGCTTTACAGCAGCCATTCACTTCCAGGGAAATTGAAGCAAAAAGCCTACTTTGCTTTGCTTTGAGTGCTGAGCAACAATAAACCATCAGTAATCCATTAAAGGAACAGAAAATTTATTATAGCTGTTTATATATGCGGTGAGACCATTTTCATATATGTTAGGATTTTTTCATATAAATAAAAAAAAATTTATATAAAGTATTGCTAAAAATTGTATAAATGAAGTAAGAATAAGTTAATTATATAACTATCAATGTACAAATTCTCTATTACAAAAATTAATGATTTTAAAAAGATTTTTCCTACATATGTCCAAATTTCAATATGAAAGATATCCATATAAAAATGGTAAAGAAAATACTGAAATCAATATATCAATTTTATTCTAAAGTAAATTTTCATTCAATTAACAAAAAAGCAATGTATAAATCAGCAATGTATCAAATAATATTAATTCTGACTTTCACTTTTTGATTTATCATTTAAGGAATAAAATATCAGCTCCACTTACGTGAAAAACAAAATATATATTTATTATACGAAGAACAATAATGTTCTTTGTAGATATATAATTTGTTTTCCACTTAATTGAAACTAATATTTAATTCCTTAAATGTAAAAAAGCAACAGTTTTTTTAGCAATCAGATTAAACATACAAAATATTATATAATATTAATAAATACAGAGTCCTCAATTTATATGGGGTTTTGTTACAAACCTTGCTGTCATAATTTGGAATGATAAGTCGAAAATTCTGAAAATTTATGGATTTCTTACTTCTAATGTTTACTAGAACACTATATATTATCTTAATAAACATGAAGAATCAGACACAAGAAAAGGAAGCTTTCCATATATCCTATCATTGGTCAAGGACTTGAATTCATTGAAGTGCATTGACCAATCACAGAAATAATGGATTTTATCACCATTTTAAGTAGAGGACTGCCTGTATAATATTAAATATATCACAGATTTGCCATTTTTTAATTATTTGATAAGAAATATGAAACAAATTCTGTGATTTCTCAACAAATTTTATAATAAATATCAGAAGTACAGAACATGTGATTCAGAATATTTAGAATTATTATTAAAGAAAGCTAACTATGATGATTTTGATTAAAAACTCTCATTTTTATAAAAAAAATTAGAAAATTATTTATGAATATGATGACAGATTAGAATAATCACCAGAAGGTAGGTATTTTATTTCCAAATAATGATGTATTAAAATATGCATAATACCAATGTCAGAAAATGGTGCATGTTGGATAAATTCCAATATATGACCGTAAAGGGTTAAGTATAAATCTTTTGAAGTTTTTTTATTGCTTAATTTTTTAATTTGAAATTTTTATTTCTTATGATTATGTAATTCTACATTAAATCTTATTCAAATGTCTTAATAGTGCTTGTTTATATGGTGTATTTTTAAATATAATTTTAATGAACTTTTACTAGAAATAATTTAAGAAAAAATTTTACAGATTTATATGAATATATGAATTTATTAAAGTTCAAAAAATCAATATTGTTATATATTAAAAATTTCATCATACTTACATCCTTTCACTATCTATAGTATGATTTCCATTATGATTATCAGAAAGTGAAGGAATATCTTCAGAATTCTTATTTATAGAATGACAAGATTTATTCTGGTTTTCTGAAATTGAAGCCATTTTCTTTTCTAAGTTAATAAAAATTTTATTTTAGTATTATCTCATTAAAATCTTTAATAAATAATAATTATTATTATACCTTCTTCTTCCATACATTGTATTTCATTCTGAGATAAATAACTAAACTGTTTTGTTTTTGTGGTTTCTTTTATCACAGGCTCATAACTAGCTTTCTCAAATTTATGCTTTTTCTCACTGAATGTTAAGTATTCTGGCTCGGATTTATGAATATGTTGCATATCCTAAATTTTAAAGTAATTGTGACAAAGTGACTCATCATTAATTATAATTATCATCATTTAAAACTAAAAATAAATTACCTTTGGAGGTTTGGATAAAAGTGGTTTGGCACCAGGATGCTTAGAATTATAAATTGGATCTAACGTTGATCCATCCAATGAACTTCCACTAATATCAGTGTCAGCATTCATGGTGCTATTTGAAATTGGAGGAACAGGTGATGTTACAGGGGAAACATTATGAGGAGATGGTAATGCTTCATTGTTTCGCAAGGCATTTGGCTATGGAAATTTAAATAAATAAATAAATTTATTTATTTATTTTATAAAATAATTTATATTGTATAATTGAACTAAAATATATTTTCTCATAGCTAGTAAGTCTATTCTCTCTCTCAAAATTTTTTTATATTTTTAATTTTTCAAACATGAAATGCAAAACAGATCACATTTTAAAATTTGGAACAACCTTAGGCCAAATTTTTAAAATTAATTTATCACTTTATATTCAAATATAAAGCTTTGATTCGTCTTTGCTATCGATTCACAAAATTATTATAAAATTTATTTTTTAAATGATAAAAAGATAGTTTACTTCAATTCTAATTATAAGAAACCTATAGAATTTTATCAGTTTGGAAACACTTTCCCTTCATTGCAATAAAATTTCTTAAAACAGATTTTGGGGAAAAATTTATTATTACATTCTATGGTAAAAATACCTTATAAATATTTGTAGATAATACAAACCTGCTTTTAATGACACTAGCAAGCATTTCAAAATACATTTATTAATGGAGAAAATTTATGCTAATCAAAGATTCATAAAAAAAAATAAACTTTTATAAATAATTCAATATATTTTCTCTCATTGAACACTAAAACTATATCAAAATTTGACAACTTTTCAAAATAAAAAAAAATGTCTTCACAAATGAATCAAATGGAAATTATCCCATTTCTGATTTATATTTTGCTGAATATAATACTACTACAGTAGTTTAAACTATAGTGCAATACATTAAATTTAGCTGAAATCAATCCAGTAGTTTTGAAAATATGAATGGATATATATTTATGCCCAAAGACATTTTCAACATGTCTTACCTATTTACATCGAATAATCACATTCAATAATAAATATACATGAGATTTACTTAATAATTTAAAAATTTTGTCCAAGAATTCTGAAACAATCACTAAATTTGACTCATACTTATTCATGATTAGGGGAGACCAAGAATGATTGTAATGCTTATTATTATTTCATATTATGAAATTTCATTCTCAGAAAAACAAATTATGTAAAGCCTTTTAATAAATGATCTTTACAATAACATATTTATTTTTCTTGAAATAAATTGAAGCACAAAACATAGGAGATTAAAAACAATTTATTTGAAAAACATTTTCGGCTATTCAACAGCCATCATCAGTCGAACGTATATAATCTTTAATTTATTTCAAGTATAGTAATAGTAGGATGAATGATTATATATTTATTTTTCTCTTTACCAGATCAAAACAAATCTGATTCAATTATAATTAGTATTTTAAAAAATATTTTTCTGAATAACTGTAAAGTATTACAACCTACCTCTACATCAGGGTAGGTTTTAACTGTCTGTTCTGTTTCATTGCTTAGGCTTCTGATCTTAGCATTGAGAGAATACATTTAATCTATTATTAGAGATTGCATTATGAAGACATTTCAGTCTTACTTGCCTAACAAAGTACTTTCTTTTCATGAGTGGTTTTAAACAATACACTGTCATAGGTAATACCTTGTTTAAATGTCACTGCTTCAGGAATTAAAGTTTTTCATCTATACAGCAACTTATTCTAGATTTTCAATTTTAGCATGTAATTGCTAAATTGCTATTTTTATTTTAACATGTAATCAATATGTATCACAATCTTGGACTGAAATTTTCGAATTTACTAAGATATTATTCGAAAATTTAATAAGCTTCAGTTTAATCCTATACTGAATAATCAGTTACAGTTGTGACAAGCACTGAAGACTAGCTGTGCATCTTGTGACTTCATTTCAATATACATAATGGATTAGATCCATTTTCCCCCATTATTGCTATTATAGTCTTCATTACACATGAAATAAAAATACTTTTCTTCATTTGAATTGTTACTGCTTGGATATTTGATGGTTATGAGTTGGTGCTATTGATTTATAGCTATAATCTGCCCCTATATTTCATGTTACAACCACCCAGATTTCACCATTTTAGTTTGAAAGACATAGTTACAGTTACATTTAGTACATAACTGCAAGGATAGGTTAGTTTGCATTACATTCCATAATCTATTACATGGCTGCCACACAGGAATAATTATTAACAACAAAGATACAATTATAACAATTTCTAAAATGTTTTTATTCAATTAATTGTGTCATAATTGCATCAGCTAACTGAGAAAAAAATGGCCATATTACCTTTACTAGGCATCTTTGTACACAATTTCAAGATTGTTGAGAAAATCAGAAATGAGCAATGACATCTCTTAAAAATAACCCATGTTACTTTTAATTCCATTCTCCCCTATTATAATTCCAATTGGCATTTGTCTATGGGAAAATAAAAATAATGTAAAATAATTACTTACTGTGCTTGCTATTGGGGGATTAACTGTATGTTTTGTCATTAAAACTGTAGTAGTTTTTCTCTCTTTTGTTGGTGTGTTATCATTGACTAAAAGATTGGGATGTACCAGCTGCTTTGCTGCATGAACAACTTCTAATACTTTCTGATCAACAGTTTTTGTATTGTGAGGTACAACAGCATATTTACCCTGTAAATATTTCATATTTTAAATGATATCAAAATTTAATGAAAGTCAAGTTAAAAGTTTAAGTGAAAAAAAATATATATATACAGGAGATTCCCAACTTACGATGCTGTTTATTCTTTAAAACAAGGAAATTGAATTTTTCCTTACCAGAACTTTATTAGTAAAATTAAAGAAAACACAATGTAAAAACAAAAATGGAATGCTTATTTTTATATGTCCAAGTTTCTAGCATCAGTTGTATGACAAAGTAGTTGTTTAAAATCTTGGAGGATCTGGGTTCAATTCTAGGTCCTACATATCATTTTTGGAAAGTCTTTTTGTCCAACCAGACCACTGAATTTCATCCTTCAATTTTCCAGTTGATCCCTCCAACTTTCCATGCATCCCATCATCATCCATCCAATACCTATGATGGGATCAATTGTAAAGTTGCCAAAAATATCCCTTGGTAACAGTCACTAAATTCAAACTAATCTAACAAAGATTATGGAAAAAGTAAGTAATTAATTATAACACCAATTCCCAATCATTGGCTGATTACTACAAAATGGAATCCATTTCTAGATTAAATTATGAACTGCTCATATCTTTGATAGAACCACAGAATGCTGCATTAAGTGAATTGATAACCAGATAGAAAAAAACCATCAAAAATTTTTCAGAAGCAGGGAATCCAATTCCATCCCAAGTTTGTCCAGTATTGAATTTGGATAAGTGAATTAATTTATTAAATGTGATTTCATTGAATTTACTATACGCAAACTTCAGAAAATTTTTTGAAATGAAACAAAACTATCTAATTTTTATAAAAAAAAAAAAGCATTGAAGATCACCATTTTTTTCTTTCATATTAAAGGTCACTTGGTACGGGTGTACAAAGTCCTGTCTCAGAAATTCGACCCCCCTTATAGTGCACCCCTCTAATTTGGAGGTGCTGAGTCCAAAAATGTAATCATTATTTACCGCTGAGGCCCCATTATCGAGATACAAGGCCCCAAAGTTGGGGCCTATCAGTCGAATTTTTAATGTAATTTTAAGAAATAATTTCAAAATCCTAATGAATTTTGATGTGATTTTATATTCTGAATCGAATGCAACTATTTTCGTTGACCTATGACCTACCTGTACGAAATTGTGCAATTTTTTTCATTTACGCTATTTTTATCAGTCCTGAATCTCTGAAAATTCTCTTTTTTCAATTTTATTTATAAATTTTAATTGAGATCACTACAGTAATCCTAAATTATATATCACTAGTACTACATATGATAAATATAATAAAATATTATGTTATGAATAAGCTTTCAATGAAATTCCTCCATTTTCTTTCAAAATATGAAATCCACAAAGCATGTTGGGTAATTTGTTCTCCTATTGGCAATTTATTCATATATTTTTTTTAATTTAAATTAAATTTTTTATTGATTTCATTAATTAATTTAGGAATTTAATACTAATTATATATTAATAACTACTGTAAACATGCATATAAATAATTTATAGTAATTAATAAATATAAATATTAATAAATAAAATCACAGGCTTTCATATTTCAGATTAGATCACGTAATTCAGTTCAATGACCGATATGTCCGTTAATTTTTGTTGTTTTTT
>AYEL01083326.1:0-32401 GCA_000484575.1 Olivierus martensii | reverse complement strand
TCCTTTAAAACATCTTGGCTGCTTGCTTTTATCTATAAGCAAAATTTTCCAGACACATTGGCACAAAAGACAACAGTTATTCGTTCCTTGCTATTTTTACCTTGCTTTAAATGCATCTTTAAAAGTTGAGTCTTGTTTGGTAAACATTTAAAAAAAGTCCAGTTTCATCCATATTAAAAACATTATCAGGCTGATACTCCTGTAAAATTGGTTTTAAAATTGTAGTTTTCCATTGTCTACAATCTGCCTCAGATACGCATCCACTTTCTCCAAAAATAACTTTTTATTACGCATCCACTTTCTCCAAAAATAACTTTTTATTTGATTCCATGATGCTTCTTAAATTTGTCTAACCATCCAGAACTTGCTTGGAACTCCTCATGTCCTAAATTCTGTGCATATTCCATTACTTTTTCCTTTATGAGTGGTCCTGAGACAGGCATGTTTCTATCTCTCACCATCTTCAGCCATTTCAACACTGCTTTGTCCACATCATCGTACTTACATGTCCTTAATCGTTTTCTGTCAGCTCCTGCAACTTCATGACTTTTTAAAGCAGATTCCCGATTCTTTAGTATTGTTGACACTGTACTTTGTGGAATCCTGAATTTCTGTGCAACATCTTTTTTTCTCACTCCACAGTCCACATCTTTTAGCAATTCCACTTTTTCTGCGACATTCAACAACTTTCTCTTTGACATGGTAAATATTTTAGTAGAACTGAACAAAGACTAAGTAAAATCTCTCGGTTCAGTTTTTGGTTTTAAGCCAATTAACACAAGTAACATACAAAACTGAAACAAGTCCTAGAATTTTACACTAACCCCCTCTACAGTATAAATTGACACATCCATTTTGTTTATTTGTCGGCTTTTTCTAGCCAAACCAAATCTACACTCTTTACCTTATCCTTTTCCCTCGCCTCTGAAATTAAAAATTTCGATATATAGAAATTTTTTCGATATATAGAAACAAATTTCAATGGAAATTTCACAGGGACTAACAAAAAACTTTGATATACAGAGAATTTTGATATATAGAAGTTTGATATATGGAGGTCTGACTGTAAATATATTTCTTAACCATTGGAATATAATTTTAAAAATTCTGATGAGAAATTCAATATATAAAATTGATAATTATCTTAAATAACATGTAGATGAAAGCACTATAAGCAGCTGAGTGAGAACAACATAAATAATACTTTATTATAACAAACGTTTTCGGCTAACTAAAGCCATCATCAGGTTACATATCAACATTATTAATGACAATAACGTTCTAGAACAATAATCGGTTCCAAGAACGTTCTTTTTTAATCAAATTTAAAACTCAAATATCAGTGCAGTATCTAAAGTGTATTCTAAAAATAAGAAATCCCTATTACAGCTCTCTGTAATTATAACTATTTTATTTTATTTTACCCTATGTACTTATTATATGTTACGTTTAGGTTTTTCTTGTTTATTTTAAATATGCATAGATGTAAAATAGTTATAATTACAGAGAGCTGTAATAGGGATTTCTTATTTTTAGAATACACTTTACTTATTTTTTTTTATTTTATTTTACCCTATGTACTTATTATTTGTTACGTTTAGGTTTTTCTTGTTTATTTTAAAATTAAGTATGCATAGCTTGTAATAATAAAGTATGATATTTGAGTTTTAAATTTGATTAAAAAAGAACATTCTTGGAACCGATTATTATTTTAGAACGTTATTGTCATTAATAATGTTATGTAACCTGATGATGGCTTTAGTTAGCCGAAAACATTTGTTATAATAAAGTATTATTTACGTTGTTCTCTCAGCTGCTTATAGTGCTTTCATCTACATGTTATTCAATATTTGGAGTTTAAGCAGTTAATATTTCAAAAAGTATGTATTGCTTTCATCTACATGTTATTCAATATTTGGAGTTTAAGCAGTTAATATTTCGAAAAGTATGATAATTATCTTGTTAAAAATCTGCTTTACTAAAAATTATATAGTAATGATGATAATTTTTTTAATTTTTATCTTGCAAATAATTTTGTTTTGGTTTCTTTCTTGAAAATAATTTAAATTTGATCTGTTTCTTTTTTGTTTTTCCTCTCATTTTTCTTTTAGATTTATAAGGGTTTTATTATGTTGCAGATAATCTTAATTTCTATTATAATTAATTTTTAATCTGGTTATTTGACAACAAGATAAATAATGCAATAATAAATATAAAAAGTTATTTGACAACAAGATAAATAATGCGGTAATAAATATAAAAATAATAAAATTATATTTGTATAATTTTAAGTTTTTCATAATATAAATCTCCTATTTTGATAGCTTCTAATTAATATATATTATTCATTTAATAGTTCCAGAAAGAAAAACCAGCATGGGCAGGTTCTAATTGTAATCAGATGATTGTTATCTTGAGTGATGGCGGTACAGATGAAGCATGGGAAGTTTTAAAACATTATAATGAAGATTCTAAACAAGTAATTTTTTTAAAAAAAGCATATTTTTATTCATAAAATATTAGAATTCTTTTATCAAATTAATTATTTAACAAATAGTTTTCTTATAGAAAATGCCTTTTAAAATTTCAAAACTGATCCTTTAATTTGCAATTGATATTTACTTAAATTATTAATTACAGTATTTATTTAAATATAAAAATGAAATCCATTAAATAATTTAATATTAACCTGTTTGGTGCCATTAACATATAAACATGTCAGGACATAGATGCATTCCTGTTTGTATTGATGTATATAAACATCATGATAACATTATGAAAAATTGAGATAAAAAATTTAAATCATAATTTAATTAATCCAGCTATTGCAAATTATTTTTTTTTGTGTTTATTAGTTGAAATATCTACTTTTTATGGTGTTTCTTAAATTTTTTCTGTTGCCAAAATATTTTTTTTTTTAAATTAACACTTTTACTAATGTTGTTTTGAATGGATCCTCTTAGTAAAATTTGGATTTTTTTTATCCCATCTTATCAATTTTGTAGTCAAATATATCAAAATTATTCTAGTTTTTGGAATATAATTTTAAAAATTCTGATGAGAAATTCAATATAAAATTGATAATTATCTTGTTAAAAATCTGCTTTATCAAAAATTATATAGTAATGATGATAATTTTTTAATTCTTATCTTGAAAATAATTTGGATTGGATAACTTTTGGATGAGATAACTAAATTGAATTTCAAATAGTAATTGTGGTAATTTTTGAAATTTTATCTTGCAAATAATTCTATTTTTGAATTTTGAAATTTTAAATAAGAATTGAATTTTTCAGAGCATGAGTTATGAAATAATTAAAACTGAAAAAGTATTGTGGATAATAGGAAAATATTGATTAATTCTATTAAAATAAACAAAAATATGTCTTAATCTTACATTTTTTTTTTTCATTTTTATCACTATTTAGAAAAAAGTATTTAAACCAAAATATAAACACATCTGGTCATTTAAATGGGCCTAACACTTTTATTGCTTTACTATAGCCACTCGCTTTCTGAGAAATTGTGGCCAAGCCTACTTTATCCCTCAGCATTTGGTATTGGATGGGTTGGTACAATAAACCATTTGTGGTCCAATTAGAGCAATATAAAGAATATTATAGTTGTTTATATATGAGATGAGATGATTTTCATGTGTGTCAGTATTTTTTGATGTAAATTAAAAAATTTATAAGATATAACAAAATATTATACAAATGAAGTAAAAGCAAGATAATAAATATCAAATATTAATAAAAATAACAATATTTCATAGATTTTATTTATTTTTTACTTTAATAATCATATGACATAACTTTTCATTGAAGAAAAGTTATGTAATGCTCTGTTTCTTTATAGATTTTTTGAAATATGATCCAAGTTTCTCTATTCATGGCTTATTTTGTTCACAAGACAAGCAACTATTTAAAAATAGCAATTATTTTATTGGATGGATAATTCTTCATATAAGAAAACTTTTTTTTATGAATCTCATATCTGGAATGAAAAATTGTGAAAGATATAAAATTTGAAAAAATACTTAAATTGATGGAAAGAGAACAGCAAATGCAATAAACTCTAAAAATTTCAAAAGCTTTTGATAAAAATTAACAAAGATATGATAATTTTAATTTTTTTATATTAATTAGGATTAATTTCTATTGATACCATAACCAGAAATTATTAATTGCTGAAAGAAAAAGAATTAAAAAGATATGCTTTATTTTTGAAGGCATACCAATAAATTTATTACTACAGAATATTTACCAAAAAAAAGTCAAATTTTAAAATATTGCAATTCAACTTTAATTTTATTTATGAAGATTAAATTGAAAAATATTTATATTGATTTCTCAATGCTAGAACTTTACACAAAATTCACTAGATCACTTAAGTTTTTTTTTACAATGAATGTTTATATTGTTAAAGAACTGTAAAAATAAAAAAATTAATTATAATAATCTGATATTTCAGCATAAAACAAAATAGAAAAATTATAATCTAACTACAGGAAAACCTGTGCTGGTGGCCACTTGAGCTAAGTGGCCAACCTGTAAGCCGTGGCCACCTTAATATCCGCCCAAGCAAGTTGTGGGATTTTTAAACTGTGTAACATAGCCATCTGTGTTCCATGGCCATGACTAGCAATATTTAATTTTGGCACCTTGTGTGCAACATCTACTAGATGGCCAGCAAATTATGTTTTCATCAGAAATGCCAGATGGGCTCTAGATCTATCAGCTAAGCATTCTAAAGTGAAAAAAATCCTAAAAACAGACATTAATTAGTGATTTCTTTTTTTTAGATTTAATTAAAGTGAAACTGTGTCATAAACTTTGTATTTTAAACTTTGATGTTTAATAATGAAATTTGTAGCTAAACTGTGCTTGGTGGCCACAATCTTAACAGCCCAAAACTGGCCACCTAGCACAGGTTTTCCTGTACTACTAAACAAACCAAATGATCCCTAGTAAATTATTTTAGAATTAATATATAATTAATAATAAATGATTATTAATTTGCTGTGAAATTTCCATTTATTGGCTTAATTATCAATTAATTAAATTTGTGCTAAGATAATGTTATCAAAAATTAAAGTTCAATTTTTAAATAAATAGTGCCATCATAACTTCAAATTTAATTAATTAATTAGCCAATATATTGTGACATCATAGTCCAATTTAATAAAAAATGATTATTAATTACAGTTTAATTCTAAAATAACCCATTATGGGCCATTTGGCTGATTTAATAGTTTTCTTTTATTTTTTAATAAAATAAAATCTGAATTTAATTAAAAATCATTATAAAGGCACTCCTCAAGCTACAAACATTTGATTTATAAATATTTATACTTATGAACATGAAATTTCATTTTCAAATTTCACAAAATTTTAAAAATTCTTTGATAATTTTAAACAATTTGATAGCAGAATGCTCAATAATTTTTTATATGATGTAAAATTTACACAGTTAGTTAACATGTTATGGCAGTATTTCAAGATGGTGACAGTTACATCAAAAAATCCTTACTTTATAACCAGAACTTTTTATTCAAATATGTGAAATAAGAAATTTTTAATTGGTGCAGTTGTGAAGTATATTACGAGTGTGAAGTATATTATAAAACACAGCCTATAAAGTTATTTCAGTACTTTTAAGGGCCAAATAACAGCAGTATCTGAGTCACAAACAACCTGAGGTATGAACAAAACATGTGAAACATTTGTAAAAAGTTATGAATTATGTTCATAAGTTGAGGAATGCTTGTAATGAAAAAACAAAAAAAAATCATAACAAAGATATTTATAAATAAATAGAAAACTAATTAAAATTCTTTAGAGCAGTTTGTTAACTTTATAAAAAAGAGCAAAAAATATAAATCATTTTATTAATCTTTTAAATATCATAAATGCATTATTATTTATTAAAAATATTTTTTAATTTCAATTTTTTAATTTAATAATCTGATATATCTTTATTCTGAAATAATTATTTTAATGATTAATCAGTACATTTATTGCATTTGATTTCTTTAATGTTTATTTTTTTATTTTAAAAACTTGATGTAATAATTTTTTAGAAATTAAACTATAAAATGAAAACATAATTAAAAATTATATTTATTTTAATTGAATGAATATTAATTATTAATATTTTTTAGGTAAGAATATTCACTTATGCCATTGGTGCTCATCCTGTACCATATATTCCATTAAAAACCCTTGCTTGCAGTTATACCGGCTATACGGATCCGTTTTGCTGGACGAAATCGTACAGTGGAAACCGCGCCTAACAGTGAAGCTGCCCGTGTGAATTTGACGGAAAAGTTGTCTCATCGGAAATTATAACAGTATTCCAAAATACCGGGGTATAGGGTAAATATTCCAATGCGAATCCTAGTCTCCCTTCTTTGTAAACATTTGTCAACATATCATTTATCGCTGGTCGATGGTGATAGTAGCCGAATTCTCTCAATCGATAAAAAATAATAATAATACAATCAATAAATATATTTCATAATATAACAAATAATAATAATATAATAAAAAATAAAAGAGCCTTCCTAATTTTTACTTTACCATATAAAAGTCATATTGCTTGGTGGGCCGCACAAAAACTTGCAACGGGCCGCATGCGTTGCCGAACCCTGGTTAGCATATAGATGTAAGAATGAGCAAATACGAGGTGATAGAAGGTAGGAAATGATTTTCATTTGGAAAGATTCTACTATCACTGCTTAAAATAAGAAATTGATGTTGTGGTTGTATTTACAACTGTATTTGATTTAATAGATAATTAAAGGTATGTAATAATTTAAGATTGAAACAAATTCTAAGTTTAAACATTATAAATATTCAATAAGCATTCATATATCCATGTATTTTATCGCATTGTGGCAGGTAAAGTAAAAGGTTGCCTTATATTATTGTATTAATAGTGCTATTATTTGATATTAATAGTGCTATTTTCTGCTATTAATAGTGTAATTATGTTCTTGTTTATTATTTGATTATAATCTTAGTCAATAAAATAAAATTTTATTCACTCTGTTTATGTTTGTTATTTTTTCATAACTTTGCATTTTTTTAGCATAAATACATATAATAATAGTTTTTTTTGACAATTCACCCTCGATGGCCTTTAAATCTATTTTTCTCCTTGCTCGAAACATTAAACGATTAGGAAAATGTGAAAATTGGAGAATTTTGAGCAGAGTTAGAATTATCGAAATCGTGTATTTATAAAAAATTATAATAAAAAAATGGTTTAATACCCCATAATTGGATACTACATCTTTTTTGTTAACTATTAGAAGCTGTTCATCACATTTATTAAAATAAATGGGCCAGATCTGGCCACCAAAATAAAGTCAATTTACAATAGCTTTGAATGTACGTACATTCGTGAAAGTAGCCCACCACTGATCCCACTAGTATAATTCACTTTTAAACAATGTGCAGGCCATCTAGTAGAAAATAGAAATCTGTGTGGCCGGCATATGATTTGCTCTACAAATGGCCATCACCAGATAATATACAGGGTGTTTTCTAGCACCCGTACCACCCTTTTTTCTCGGAAATGCGATGAGATAGGAAGTAGTGAAAAATTTTGATTACCAAAGTATATTTGAAAAATCGAATGGGCATGATGATAATTTTGTGGGCCATCGGAAGTAGGAGCACAAGGTCAACTATGAAATCTCCAATGGAAACCAATGCCGATTTTGGCATGATTGGATAGAACTGTGAAAAACAACTTTTGAAAGTTTTAATATCACTTACAGATTGTGAGATATCACAAAAAAAGATGCCGCAGCATGTACCGCCGATTGGGCTATTCAAGCAGTAAGAAGAATAAAAACCAGACAGAGGGCATCTTTGTGTACATTGCCAAACATTATTGAAGCAGCAAAGAGCAGTATTATGCAGATTTAAGGCGAATTCTGGTACTATGTAGTAGCACTCGAACCATAAGTGTGATAAGTTTCGCCATCACAGTTCGGCATGGAGCCATACTCAAGAACAAAGGTTTTTGAACTTGTTTTAGCCCTTTATGAGCGTCATGATGTACACAGATGCCCTCTGTGAGATTCTTCTTTTTATTGTTGCTTGGATAACCCAATTGGCGGTACATGGGGCGGCATCTTTTTTGTGATATCTCACAATCTATTCTGGGCCTAGGCTTTCCAAGCCAAAAATTTGAAGTGCTTTTCACATGTGGCAGCATCTTTTTTGTGATATCTCACAATCCGTAGATGATAAGTACATGTGGCGGCATCTTTTTTTGTGATATCTCACAATCCGTAAGTAATATTAAAAAACTTTCCAACAAAAGTTGTTTGTTTTTCACAGTTCTATCCAATTATGTTAAAATCGGCATTGGTTTCCATTGGAGATTTCATAGTTGACCCTTTGTGCCCCTACTTCCGATGGGCCCACAAAATTATTATCATGCCCATTCAATTCTTCAGATATACTTTGGTAATCAAAAATTTTTCACTACTTCCTATCTCATCGCGTTTCTGAGAAAAAAGGGCGGTACGGGTGCTAAAAAACATCCTGTATATCCAGTGGTGGAACTTGAAATTTTTGGCCTCTCCGCAAAATATTATTCGGATACCTACCACAAAAAATTATCTAGATATTTTTATTAGAAAAGAACAAAATTGCATCATTTAAAATACAGCTGATAATATCAAAAGAAAATTTATTTAAAATCCTTCCTCCTGGATTTTAAATTTGCAAAATCTCTAATCGTATTTTTTATTTCCATACTTTTGGCTACTGGTCCTACCGCCGCACTGCACTGATTCAATGAATGTTTTACTCTTTTCATAGAGCATTTAATTTTTATTGTATTATGTTGTTAATTTAAAAAACGGTAAAGAAAGTACAGATAAAGAGGATCTGGGCCCCTTATAATTCCCGCATTGTAGTTCCGCCACTGCATATAGCCCTTTTGTGATATGGCGGCTTAACTACATTAAGCTAATTTAATTTATAAAGATAATCTATTTTCATTCTCAAATTGTTGTCCATAGCCAATAGTATGATCTAGTTGTGCTTTTCTAATTGTGACCAGGGCCGGCGTTACCATGCTGGCAAACTAGGCAACCGCCTACGGCGCAAACTTCATGCTATGCTTTATTTATACTTTGCTAAAATAACAAAATTAAATAGTGATATATAATTTACGTATCGATAACTTTTCCTTACACATCATACTATTTTACTATTTAACTTTTGGTTCTACCTAAATGATTTGAACTTACTGCTATTTAAAATTTATTTAAAATAAATATTTTAACACGTTAACAATTTAAATTATTAAATTTCGGTATTTTATAACTTTTTTTTTGTGTAAATGAATTATAACAGGAGAATTTTCTTTAATTAAAAATGAAAATAAAGAAACAACACTATTTTTATTTTCTTTTTTAATTAATTAGAAAATTTCCCTAGCTTTCATTTTCGCCTCGGGACTATATATCTATTAATTTAATCTGAAAGACAATTTTATTTTGTTTCGCTATGCTATCAATTATTTTTTATGTAAATATTTTAGTTTATATGGTTTTATAGTGGAAATGTAAATATTTAGTGGGTATTTTCCAATGTGTGGAGAAAGTGGGGATTTTCGGGGAAGGAATTGGAAAAAAGGGGAAGAAATCGTCTGGCATGTGGCAACATGGCCGGCCCGAGATTTGATTAGTAGAGGCAAAGGCCAAGTTGTGAAATAAGAGGCGTACTTGTAAACTTTGCCTAGGGCGCAAAATAACTTGGCATCGGCACCGATTGTGATCATAACTAAAAAAGCATATTTTTTGCAATTTATTTAGAACAAAACTTACAAAACAGTGATTTTTTCAGTAATCATATATAATCTTTCCGTTCAACATTTCATAACTTTTGTCAGTTTTTAATTTAATCATCGAGTGGCGCGCTATTCTCTGGAATACGAGCAGGCACAGGTTGCATGCAATACTCGTCTTGGGAAAATTATGAAAATATCTAAGTGTATATAATCAACTATAGTCGTATTTAACAATCGACTCACAAAATTTTTGAAAATTTAACAAATGGCTCATACCCAAAGAACTCGAATTCAAATCCGGAATCACCTTTTTAAAAATTTATAAGATAGACCTGGCCGATCTGTTCTTTGTAGTCCGGCCGATCTCTTCTCGGATATTGATAACAGGAGTAAATTTATATTCCGGTATTTTTATTATCGGTTTAGTAACCGATAAATTTTTTTCGGTGAGATTTAGGGCGCTTTCTATCCGATGTGTATTAATTAACGAGACATTCCATTTGTTCATTAAGGCCACCCACACTTCAGGTGTGGGTCAACCTCCAAGTGAAGAATGGGTTCAACTAGACGAATATGACCTCTCTTGAAAGGCCAGATGGCCGAGTGATAACAAGTGATCACTCAACTCCTGCGTGTTACCCCGCGTCGGGGTAACACGCAGGAGGACTTGGGTTCGCGTCCCGGGTCTGTCATCTTCTGAAAAGATTTTTCAGGGTTCCGGATCCAGCCCGGTGATCTCCGTCCTTCACCATCCGGATTCCCTCCACGGGTGTAGGTGCAGCCTGTAGTTGGAAATTGACCCCGATCATTAGTAATCTCGCTGATTGGAAAACGGGTGTAAATTAGAAAAATGACTCCTGTAAAATTTTTGAAGGTGTGAGACAAGGGAAATGATGGAATACAGCATCATTCTGCCGCAACCATCCGGCTGACTATTGTGTTCAGTTACGTTAATTAAAATTACGTCGCTGAATCATACGAGAGATATATTTGGCGATGGCTACTTTTAGAGCCCATCAAGAGACTGATGAACACCCATGATAAGATCAACCGGTAGATTGAAAGATAAGCCGTATTCGGATTCCTCATGAACACTGGAAGTGTAGAAACTGGAATCGAATTCGGAACTTCCAAACTGACAAGAAATGTTAATAGGTTGATTTAACATGTGATCTCTCAAATTGAGAAAAGTACTTGAAGCCACTGGGAAAAATTACTCTTATTAAATTCTCAGCTGACTGTAGCATTTCAGGCTTATAATGTTTTACATCATATGCCATGGCCCATGGGTGTTCAATCCGTCGATCGCGAGCGATTTTTGGTCGATCTCTTGATTATTCCTCTCAAGTTGATTCCTCCTTACAAATTTAATTAAAACTGAAACATAATTTATTTATCCTTATTTTATATTATTTTTTAATTCTCTTTAAGTGTATTTCTATGATTTATTTATTTTTCGTTAAAATTGTATAACAACTAATTTATTTATCATTTGGAAATATACACATAAAAACTTTCCAATATTATCTGATATTGCGAAAAAAATTCTGTCGTGTTTTGGATCGACATTCTTGTCAGAATTCGGTATTTCAAATATAAACGTCATAAAAAGTCAATTAAGAAACCAAATTATAAATGATCATTTGGATGATTGTCTGCGATTGCTACTTTTTCATATCAACTTGACGATGAAAATATTGCGAGCTCCAAACAATGCGAAATTTCACATTAACTTTTTTCTTAATCAACCAGCATTTTCTGTAACTTATGAATATGTAATCAGTCGATTGTTTTTTCTAACTTTGATTTTCTAAAATAGAAAAATAAATCTTTTATTTCAATTTATTTGCTGAATTAAAATAATTAAAAGAAATAAATTTTTAAATACACAAATAAAGTTTTTAGGGCTGGGAGAGTGGGTCTTCCGAAGTGACTGAGTGCATTTAACTGCATAATTGTACGTAATCAGATATCAGGTTGAGGGAATCTGAACGTGATTCTTTATAAGAGTCGATTGCTGAATAACTTAGTTTAGAAAATTAGCTCGCATAGTAAAAAAGGTTAAAACACCCCTGAGATATGCGAATAAATATGTGCTTGCTTTATTTATGTAAAGATACACTGTACAATTTCAATTTTGCCATGGGAACTTATTGTAATAATAAAACTAAAGGAGGTTTTTTTGGGGGGACAATTTACACTGTATTTAGTTGTATCATTTTTATAAAATTTTCAACATTATCCACTGAGTTTTTGTCGTAACGATAATTTCCGGATGATGTTTGTAATTTATCTTCGAGAAAATAAAGTTTACAATAATGGCAAGCCAAAATAGGAATTCATTTGACAGCTGGCTCTACTGGGGAAGTAGGCGGTTGTGATGGTTAATCATCGTTGTGATTACTGAAAGGAAGGGTTACTGGAATGTCCAGCTGCTTAGTAACCTGTGATTGTAAAGCGGCGTAAAACTTAATAAAAGAACAGAATGGGAATTCACGTCAATAACCTGTCAATGTTGTCAATGACATTATTGCAAGCCTTTTGCATTAATGATAATTTAACATTAACATTAATGTATATAAATAACATTAAAAATTTATAAAATAAAATCTTTTTATATAGCTATATAAAATTGCAATTATAAAATATAAAATAAAATTAATTTATACATTTAATTATTTTAAATATTATTCAAGTTAATATTTTTATCCATCATGAACGTTATCAATATTTTCTAGATGAATTTCCAAGGGAAGAAATTAAAATATTGTATTTTACAATTATTCATAGCAAATGAGGATTTTAATTTAAATAAATATTACAGAGATAATTAAGCAAAACATTAATATTAAAAAAATTGCAATTTAGATTTGAATTTAATCCCAATATTTTTGCAGGGTTTATTTACTGGCAAGATGTATTCGACGAACTAATTCGACAGACAAATTTCAGTTTATTTATATTATTTTATATATTACGAATGTATATTTTCTTGGGTCTGGATGTTTTACTTATTTCATGCAAAAAATCAAAATTTGAAATGCTGTACAATATTGCATTCTGTTACTGTACTTGAATTTGAAGAGCATGACATATACGCCTGCGTGAAAATATTGTATTTTCTGCTTTTGGAAAATGTGTTCTATATATTCGTATTAAATAGTCTGTTTGGTACTGTTTTATGTAAATTATTTTTATTATGCTGACAAATTATACTTTTTTATATTAAAATTAATTAAACAATCTAGGATGTCTGATGATCCATTAGAAATTATGCTGGGTTAGTAATTAACTTTTAAACATGATTTGTGTTTTTGCGTTGATAGTATGCTTATTTTATATATAAAATATTTAAAAATTTTAAGCTTATTGATGAATTAATATAGATTGATATTAGTTGTAAAAAGTACAGTATATACTTTTTTTTTTATCGGATTTGCTGTTAACATAAATTTCGTATACTGTATATAGTATTTAATTGACAATCAAAAGATAGGTCATTTCTGAATATATCAAATTAGAGAATAGTATTAAATCTGGACGGAATTTTAATGTAATATAATATGATAATCTTATTGACATATCATTAAATTTAATTTTATAGATTAGAGAACATTCAGAAATAGGTATAAATTGAAAGTAGAAATAAATGTAACCCAGTGCATACCGATATTATGAATTCAGTTTGTTTCTAAACAATGGACATTTATTTTATATATTTTAAATAAAAATTTCTACATTTGTGATTATTTAAGAAATAGCTTGGCTTTAGAATTAAATATTTGATGATGGTAACATGTTCGGCTCTTTGGATTAAATTTTTCGGGTCAATGTTTTTTCAGTCACTTTTTAATTAATTGATATACCATTTTATCTATGCATATTATTTGTTTTTAAAGTTTATGTATTTTAAATGAATATCATTACATCATCTATATTATGAGGGAGAAAATAGTCAAATTTTAAAATTTTTTAAAATCGTTTTCCCTGAAAAATCTATACAAAACAATCTGTGCCTTTAATTTATTAAAAACAATATAACTAACTGATTTTTAATTAAAAGGAATTATTTTGTGTATTTATGAACAATTTTACTTATGCCTAATAATTCATATACAGTATAAAATGGTGGTATTATAATTTGTATTAAATAATAATAAATTTACATCTGTTATAAATTAATACAATAAATAAATTTTAATCTAAAACTTTCAGCCCTCTGCTTTAAATATAAGCAACAAAAATTTGGAAATTGCTTGGTTTTGTTATGACAAATTAAGATTTTATAATAAATTCTAATACTAAGAAATGAGAGATACTATATATAGGCCAAAATGATTATTACTATTTTTGAAATAATTAAAACTTGCAAAATGAACATATGTGATTATTTATTGTATATCAATCAATAATTGTGATGATGTGTCTATTTACCACTAAAAATTTTTAAATTGAAAATAGTTGCTATATAGAAATTGTATTGCAAACATGTACATATCAGAAAACTATGACACATTGGATTTATTTCTATGAACAATTTCTTGCATTTGTTTTATAGTATACTATATATAGGCAGATGGCCAATAAGTCACTTTACCATTTAAAAATTTGATAGCTTTTTTCTAATACAGGAAACTCCCATGTAATGCAGTACTTCTATAATACAGTTTCATTGTATCTCTGTTGTAGCATTTTTTGCCCAACACAGTATTTATAGAATGTAGTTATTTCTATCATGGTTTAGAATTTATGGTAAATCTTAATTCCATATAACCAGTTTTGTGCTAAACAAGATTTTATAGGAAAATAATAAAGTTTACATTAGATGGTTGCTAAAGTTCTAACTGTTAATTTACATTATTCATGTTTTCACTCCATTTCCATGTCATGCTTAGGTTTTCAGGCTGGACAACATAAAATGGAATGCAAAACACAGCTAATGTAAACTAAGTTAAATCTTTAGTAACTATCTAATGTGAACTTTATTATTTTTAATATTGTATTTGTTTTAGATTTTATAGGGACCTAAGTATTATGTGATAAAGGATCCCTGTATATAATTTGTTTCAGATTTTGAGACTTTGTTATCTTGAAATTTATTGTAGGAAAATGCACAATGGAGCATATATAAAAATTAGTGAATTTTATTTTCAAAATCAGTGCTTCATTGTTCTAAAGCAGGGCTTATGTTCACAAAACAGAAATTGGGGGTTGTTACATAACAGTTTTTCCATACATAGTTAAAAAGATTTCTATTTTCTTTATTATTTTTATATAAAAAAAAAAATAATCGATAAACAAAAAGTTATTAAATTTTTAAAGATAAAATGATTTATGGGCTGCCCTGTATATAATTTTTATATATATTTATACTGTAGAGTTTCAATTATCTGAACTAATGGGGATCAAGGATGGTTAAGTTAATCAAATAATTTGGATGATCAGATGTGCCATAATTGTCTTATAATTCAGAACATAAAAAATTATTTTATATACTGTTGAAAAGAAAAAATATACAATATATGCTTTGATCCTTTCGAAGGTCGTGCCAATAATATTGCCAACCATGTGGGCCGTCAAGGTTAAACTTCTTTTCGTCACTCCAAATGATCTCTCTCCAGGAATTTTTCCATGACATTTTTTTGGCCCATTTTAAACGTTCGTCTTTATGGCGTGCTGTCAGTGAAGGAGCAGGTTTTCTTTTCTTATATTGCAGGTGTGAGCATAATGATACAACTCTGCCAACTGTTGATTTGGATACAGATATGTCTTTCCTGCATGAAATCTGTCGCATACAGCACGCACAACAAATCACCCTCTGTATAAAGTTTATAAGCTACATCCAACCACAATACTCCAGCCAAACATTTCCTATTCACTAATAATCTTGCTGTGGAATGAAGTTAACATGAGTCATGTCTATCATGTCTTGGAAAGAAAGAAAACATAACAGTTTTCCAATGGATCCATAATGACAAAGAATTTAGTAGGTACAGGGCATACATGTAGAGGTACAGGGTATACATGATACTGTTAGTTGATTCAATGTCCAGCACATTAAATCATTACAAAGGAATAACTAAAAGATGTCTAAAAGAACAGATAATACCACCAATACAATTTCTAAAACAATAAAGAAAATATGGTTTTCACACAAGTGACCTATTATAAGACACTTGATTGTTAAATGGAATGACTCTAAAATCACTTACTCACTGCATTCTAATAAGTTGAGATCCAACTTTTGTGAGGTTTTGAACATTTATCTGCATAGCCAGGATGAAAGTTTAAATAATTCTAGGGATGAGGATTCTATACCCAGTGTTTGGGAGTTCTTGATTAATTAGTATACCTATAGTATTTAAATGCCACAAATGTAAACTTTGTAATTATTACTGCTTTATCTCCATTCCTTTTGCACAATATTTTATCATCTCATGTGTATGAACTATTTGTCTGTTCTTAGTGTTTTTCTGACACTTGGGGATTGGATTACAATTTATATTTGTTTACACAGATGTTCTGCTCTGTTTTCCTATTAACACTTGCTTTCTCTTTTCAGCTGAAGAGGGGCAGTCCAGCGCAAAAGTGTTCCTGCATTTATAATTTTCTTTTAAAGTCCAATAAGCTAGTTTGGATTATAAGCTGAAAATGTTCCAAAATAAAAATGTTTCTGCTAAAATGTGCTAGATATATAATAGTGTTTACAGGAAGCAGATTGTCTAAAATAAGGATTTTATGAGTTCATTATAATTTTTTATAAAAAATAAATCACAATTTCTTAAATTTTTGCACTTCATAAATTATAATTTGGTAGATTTGAATAAAATATAATAAAAATGCATAATGTTTGGATTATAATGATAAATAATACTTATTATAAAATAAAAAATTACCATTAAATAATTTATAAACTTTTTAATAATTAATTATAGTTTAATTTAATAGTTTAATAATTTATTAATTTAATTTTCAACTTTTAAATACTGTATTTATGTTTAAATCTAATACTATAAAGTGAACAATTATTGTAAATTTTATCTTGAAAATGCGCCTAAAGATTTTAATGAAATGTGGTGAATCTACCATTAACAGGTGTGTGAAAGCAATTTAGCTAGGCCTCAACTTTGGGAAAACTCCTTTACCTATTGTGTTTTGTGTTTGTGCATCCTATCTTATACTATAAAGCAAGCAGTTCTTATCAGTTGTTATGTAACAGTTTCATGTACAGTATTCTTACTTTATTGTAACATTGTTTGTCTAAAATTTATCTTATTTCATGTTCTGTGCTTTTGTATGTGTAATAAAATAATGATTTTAATTAATAATAATTTTTAAAACTTATTAAAAAAATTATGAAAGGATGAAGGACACATGTCTTTATTCAATGGTGCAAGTATAGCTCAGTCAGCTATACTTGTACCATTGAATAAAGACATCATTAAGATCAATGCCAAAATCATTGAACAGCTGCTGGAAACTACAAAGTCTATTAAAGCTATGATTCAGTCAAGGGTAGCCAGAAGGAGTGCTCCAATTCATGCTGGCATTCCTCAAATCCATCGACATTGCTGATTTGTCCCTGCATGAGTTAAGGCTGAAGATGAATACAGCCATCATGATCCTGCATAACTTGAATGTCTTAAAAGGATTCAGTAATGGAATGAGGCTGAAAATGACCAAGTTATGCAACATCATCATCAAGGCTAAGATTGTCACTGGAGAACAGTCTGGCCAAGAAATGCATATTCCATAAATCATGCTCAACTCATGCAACGATCAACTTGAATGTTTAATGCAGTGGTTCTCAACCACTGTGCTGCGGCATACTAGTGTGCCGCCAAATCTTTGAAGGTGTGCCACTGTGCCACGGCACACTAGTGTGCTGCCAAACCTTTGAAGGTGTGCTGCAAAAAATTAAGAATGAATTGTATGTATGTAATTGTATGAATCATATATATGTATAGTGAAACGTGGTTGGCTGTATATCCCTTTTGCAGTCCAACACTGTACCGATTTCTATAAATAGAGTATCATTAGAAAAATCTAACCCTCGAATTTCCAACAACCAAAATTTTTGTCTTTATCCGTAATTTAAAAATTAAGGAATAAAAATTAAATAAAAATTATAGTTTCTCAAAAAAAGTCGAAATCCGAAGGTGACGCTATAACTTAATAAGGGCCGCCATGTTAATGATTCCGTGTAAGAGTGTCTGTAATCTGAATGTAATAAATAAGAATAAATACAATAAATCTGTTAAAATTCGTTGTTAAATCTAAATTATTATTTAAAATATTTAGGTGTGGTTTAAAATATTTAGGTGCCGCCAAATTTTAAAATATTAAAAAGTGTTCCTCAACAGAAAAAAGGTTGAGAACCACTGGTTTAATGTAATGACATCAGTTTCCTGTAAGACCAGCATTTGCTATCACTGTACACAAAGCCACTCTTTACTAAATGAAGCTCAGTTTTCCTGCTAGTATATAATATGATATGTGGACCTCTAACTGTACTCTTATTCTCATGCCCTGCAAATGCTAGTGTCAAATCTGTTGTAAAATATAGCTATTAAAACATTATAGATTTGTGAAAAAGTTTTTGCTATTGTTATTTTGAAATTTTCACATATTTAAAAACATAATTGACATTAATAAAAAATTTTTTAATCCCTTTTTAAACAATTCTTGTATATTTGTAAACTTTATCTTGAAAATAGCAAGTGTAAAAATATATTTTCTCAGTTATAATGTGAATTATATAGAAGAAAATTTTTATTGTTTATTAAATAAACCAAATTAATAACTAAATCCTTAACTAAAATAAAACAATAAATAACATATTAATTTATATATTTTTTATATAATATGCAATATTATTTATCAGTTTTCCATTTTTTTCTATAGATAATATACTAATTATCTATACAAATTGTGGTATGATGATAATCCACATGAGTCTGATATTGTATATTTTATTTTTTTAATTATATTTGCTTTAGAGCAATATTTTTATTTTAGATTTATATAAAATATTCTCATTTATATTTCTTCCTATGCTTCAAAGCATCAAAAATAGGAAAAAAAAGAGGGTAATTAATTTATATATACAGAGTTGCTAAAATGTATGGAAACAGCTAAATATTTTGAAAGCAGTTTATCACAATTCTTTGAAATTTGGCATCAAGTTAGGAGTGTTTATCTTGTGCTATATGTATTTTCAACTTTGTCATTTGTTTTTGAGACCAAGACAAATTTCACTTTTTTAAAGGGCACTAGGGGTCAATTTGACCATGTTTGAAATGAGCATTTCATCTGAATTCAGTGATATAACATATGTTTATCTTATCTTTTAGGATAATCTCAAAAAGACTTCATGTTGACTTTACCCAACATTGCTTCTTCATGGGGATGGTTCACTCACTGCGATTGTTGCTAATGCTTCTTCAAATCTTAATTTTGAAAAATGATGATAAAGACAACACTAGTTAGCATTCAACATATTGTATTATTGAAAAATGATGATAAAGACAACACTAGTTAGCATTCAACATATTGTATTATTGAAAAATCAAAAAAATTCAAAGATTACAATAAATGCTTAAAGTATTGTCTATTTATTACTAGCAATAATCAACATGATGAATGAAGTTTTGCAATGAATCAATCAAAATATTTGGTGAAATACTGGCAATTTTGTTCCTTATTCATTCCTACAACTCCTCTATATGCATTGTTTTGTTAACATACACCAATTTTTATATGATTCCACAAGATAAAGTCAAGTGGACTTAAATCAGGTGGTTGAGATGGCTATTTGATTGTTCCTCTCCATTCTATTCATCTACCTGGAAATGTTTCATCTTAATACTGACATACTAGATATCCAAAATAGGGCAGTGATCCATCTTGTTGGAACCATATGGTGTCTGCTGGCAGATCTGGATTGTCATAGTTTGGGAAGATTTTGCTTTGGTTGGGGTATAACTTGTTGCAAAAGTTGTAGATATCTCTCAGATATTAAATTGCTATTGAGGAAAAAATGGGCCTACAACATGCTGACCAATGATGCCACATCAAACATTAATTTTTTTATAGGTGCTGGGTGTGAACCTCCTCCATCCAATGCAGATTAATGGCTGACCAAAATCTACAGTTATGACAGTTAACCCTGTTCATTTAAACAAAAAGTAGATTTATCAGAAAATAGCACGTGGTTAATGAAATTGCCATCCTTAATTATCCTATGCATCATTGTTTCACACAACTCAATCCTGCAGTCAAAATCATCTTCATTCAGTTCTTGCAGAAAGTACATTTTGTAGGGATAGTAATTTCTCTATTTCAATATTTTTTTTCATTTGTACAGCAGTTGACATTGAATCATGATATGAGTAAAATCACATCATGATTCAATGCCAAACTGCTGTATGGAATATTTTGGATTTTCTATCATCTAACATAACTGTCAATGAATTTTCATCATTAGTAACATTGTTTAGCTGTTCATGTTTTGGTCGATCTTTAACACTCCCAATTTCATTAAACCTCCGCAATATCTTTGAAACAGTTGATTTGGAGATGGGCTTTCAGTCAGGATGAATTTCATTGAAAAAAGATACTACTTCAGTGCAGCTTTGGCATCTTTCAGCATATCCAATTATTATTGAAATTTGTATCCTCTCTTTTTCATTTAAATGAGTCATTTTTAACAATAATTATTGCATAGATACTTTAAAGAATAATAATGAACCGTAGAAACATTAGCATGAGATAAAGTACACAAAAATGAACAAAAACCTTAAAAATCAATGTAATTTAATATTCAAACAAGAACACAATGTTTGTTGTAGAACAATGTCCCATTGCTAAGCAACTTCTATTGCCAGCTGATGATTCGGCCAAAAAAATTTTATGGAAAAATTTCTTTTGTTTTTTTTATTTTTAAGACTGTTTTATTTTTATTTTGCTTTTTATCTTTTCTCTTATTATTTAAATATCTTATAATGATTTGAATAATGATTACTATTGGAAAAATCTTATTGTTTGCATTTAACATAGCAATGATTTGTTTCTTTAAATTAGATAATGGAAAGTGTGTTTTGATATCAATAGTATAAGTCACATTCCGATTTCAAAGAATTTGAAAATAACTGTCTTAGAATCAAGGAAATGTGATAACTGTATATATTTTATTTCACATAAAAAAATTTAATTATTTATTTCTATGAAATATAAAACAATTTCTGTATGGCATATACTATATCCATATGTTATTGGCCATTTTAGATTCTACCATGTTATATATTTCAGTATGATGAAAATTTTAAATGTTATCATTGGTGTCAATATTTTATGGGATAGTAGTACATTATAGTGGAGATGGGTAACAAAATTGATTGAGCATTATA
Source organism: Olivierus martensii (assembly GCA_000484575.1). Classification (NCBI taxonomy): domain Eukaryota; kingdom Metazoa; phylum Arthropoda; class Arachnida; order Scorpiones; family Buthidae; genus Olivierus; species Olivierus martensii. The sequence continues at coordinate 11,177 of AYEL01083326.1, read as the reverse complement.
GTAAAAATACATTAAATAAATGTATGTTTAGTAGAGTATACCTATATTTTGATACTTTGAGTTTTGAAATACTAATGTCTCAAATTATAAATTTGTCACTTTTTAAGTAATTTTATATTTTATTATGAAATTTATTTTATATTTTAATTCATAATATTAAATTTTTGGTTTTAAAAATAGATATTATAATAATTATAAGCTTATTTAAAAATTTAATTAGGCTATTTCACTATAATTTCTTCAATGGGAACAATCAGAACAAGAATTCAAGTAAGTTTAAACTACCTGTTAAATTATTGTTTATGTAAAATTTATAAATATATGTTTCTAATAATAATTTTAAGAATTTGATAAATATTTTTATTTTCTAATATGTTTGTAAAATGTAAGACAGGGAAACAGGCAATTTTAAAAAGTTAGTAATTAAAAAATTTTTATTTGTCAAATTACAATTATAGTATTGGTTTTATTGTCGTTTTTAATAAATGATATACACACATTATTAAAAGGCATATCTGACTCCAAGAATAATACCAGAATACCAAACTTCTCTATCACACTGCTTACATGCGTTTGTGCCAGGGTGTTTTTTTTCACTGTGAGGCCAAAAAAAGGATAACTCAAAAGGGTAAATTTCTTTTTGTGTGTGTTACTGATGCCATTCTGGATGTGCTGTAGTTATTAATATTTACAAAACATTAACACTTTAAATTACAACTATAAATGATCAATACAATTAGCATGAAATAATACACAATAATAAAAAGAACAAATAGATTGAAGATAAAAATAGCAATCAACCGCTACATTACTCCCTCACCAGTGACAGCGTCACAATACACAGTCTTTAAGGTATGTTTTCCTGACGAAAACGGACCGGGGGGTCTGATGATTCTACCAGATCGGGTTAAATGCGATTTACGCTGTGTAGTGCCATCTGAGGAAACTGGACTGTTTACATGTGGCGGTATTAAATGTTCCGATGTGTTCTTTTTTAGGTATGAAGTCGTCAGTTCATAAACAATATGCAGGTTTCAGGCAGTCGATGGATGTGGTAATATCTTTTCCTTTTATTCTAATAGTGAAATACTTGTCATTGCGTTTTATCACTTAGAATGGCCTTGATACACTGGCTCAAGTGGTTTCCGGACTCGGGCTGTCCGTACAAAAACATGAGTGCACGAGGAGAGGTCTTTGTATACAAAGATATTGTTTTGAGAGGTGCGCCAAGGAGTCAAAGGTTGCAACATCTCCATTTGTGCCTGTAATTTGCTGGCAAAAGTTTTCGGAGGCAGTGTAGTTTTCGCTGCATCAAAAAACTCGCCAGACAATTTGATGGTTTTTCCATATGTCATTTGGACAATAGAATGATTAGTGTCATCTCTCATAGCTGCACTTAAACCTAAAAATGCTGTTGGTATCCATTTACTGTTGGTATCCATTTATACTATTGTATAAATGGATACCAACAGTATTATTATAATTAATTATACAAGAATATAAAAAACATTATCACGTGATAAATGACAATCAACCTTCTGTAATATCGCCACAGTGGCTAGTTTAAAACGTAATAATACAACAACTAAATATTTTTATTATATTTTATTATTTATTTTATTAATATTTTTAATATAGAAATATATTTATACAATGTTATATTATAATTTTTTTAAATTCAAATTATGTTCTTACTAAGTTTTACGTTCGAATTCTTATACGTTATGTATGATTTGCTGAAGATGGCTTAATAAAGCTGAAAGATCTACAAGTTTAGTAAAATATACTGTATTTTCCACTTTTAAAATTGTGCTGAATTTATTTATCCATTTATACTGTTGGTCTGTCCATTTATTGGAGTTATGGGCCTTGATAGCGGCTTTAAGTGTGCGATGTAAGCACTCAACTTTTCCATTACTCTGAGTATGGTATGCTGCTGTGTGCTGTATTTTTGCTCCACAAATAATACTGAGGTTTCTGAATGTTTCGGAGTGAAATTGTGTTCCACAGTCAGACACTGTACAATATGGTACAAAAATTGTACCAAAGTGGGTAAATCTTTTACCCACTTTGGGCAATCCAGTTCTCATAAAATGCTCTCGCTATGATCTCTGCAGTAATATTCTGGAGGAGAATTGCTTCCATCCAACAAGTAAATCGATCTATGCATGTTAGGCAATAAGTTTTGTCGGCATATGGTGGCAGTGGTCCAATTAAGTCAATATGGACAAAACTGAACCGCTCGTCTTGCTTGTATGTTCCCAATGTTGGCTTCGTATGCTGACTCGTTTTATTTTTCTGGCAGCCCATGCATGCACGTGCCCAATTCCAGACATCCTGCTTCATATCGGGCCAAATGAACCTCGTGGAGACTTGTTTGACAGTTGCCTTTGTTGGAGGGCAAGACCATGAATTTGTTGGAAAATTTTCATTTGTGATGTTTTGGGCAGATAGGGTCTTATTGTATCCGTGGATACATCATACCAAAGGAGTTTCCCAGAATGCAGTAGATACTGTTTGAATTTTAACGTTGAATTGGTTTGGTGCAGGTGGTTAAATTTGGTATCGTGGAGTTGTTCATCTACAATTTTGTCATAGTCAATAACTTCTGTTTCATTTAGTCTGGAGAGAGTGTCCGCTATGATATTGTCCTTGCCACTTATATGTTGAATGTTGGTTGTGAATTGAGATATATACTGTAGTTGTCGTAATTGTCTAGGAGATGCCTTTTTGTTCTTTTGTCGGAATGCAAATGTGATTGGTTTGTGGTCTGTAAATATGACGAAATCTCGTCCTTCAAGTAGATGTTTAAATTGCTTCACTGAAAGGTAGATCCCTAAAAGTTCTCGGTCATAGGTGCTGTATCCTTTTTGAGTCTCTGTTAGTTTTTTGGAATAAAATGCAATTGGTTTCCATCTGTCTGTTTCATATTGTTGTAGCACTGATCCGATTGCAGAATGTGAGGCATCTGTACTCAAAGACAGAGGTAGCTCAGAACTAGGGAAAGTCAATAAGGCTGCATTCGCTAGATCTGTTTTACATTTCTCAAACATTCATAAGGTTTCCTCAGACCAGTTAATTATCCTTTTATCTTTCTAGCCCCCTTTAAGTAATCGTGCAGTAGTGCTTGGGTCTATGCTGCATCCTTTAAGTACTTGCGATAGAAGTTAACCATTCCTAAAAAGGTGCAGAGGTCATGTATTGTTTTGGGTAGTGAATAATTCATAATTGTTTGTACTTTTTCAGGAAGTGGGCAAGAGCCTTGGGGAGTGATTTGATATCGCAAGAATTCTAGCCTATCAACTCCAATAACCGATTTGGATATGTTCACTTGAAGACCATATTTGTCGATTCTGTCAAAGACTATATTAAGATATCCTATCTTAAGATGCTCTTTATGTTCTTCCTCTGATGCCGATGCAATCAAAACATCGTCTAAATAGGGGAATACACAATCCACTCCATGGAATACTTCATTTATGAATCACTGAAAGGTTGCAGGTGCATTGTGCAGACCAAAGCTCATGATGTTGAAGTCATAAAGTTCGAAGAGTGTTATAATTGCTGTTTTTGGTTTGTCTTCTTCTACAGTAGGTATTTGGAAGTATGCTTTGAACAGATCAATTTTTGTAAATATTTTTTTATTTTGCAAAATGTGGTGGAAGTCTTTGATTCTAGGTATCAGATAACGGTCAGATACTGTTTGTGCATTAAGCCTTCTGTAATACACAATTCCACAAGGTCTATATGATCCATCTTTCTTGGCAGCTAAGTGTAAGGGGCTTGCCCATTGAGATTTGGATGGTCTGATGATGTCATTGTCTAGCATAAATTTAAATTCTTGTTTTGCTATTTCTAGTTTTTTTGGATCTAGTTGTCTAGCTCTTGAGTAAACAGATGGTCTCGTGGTGGTGATGTAGTGTCTAATATCATATTTAGCAGATGAAGTTAATAAATTTGGTTTTATAATTTCCGGGTATAAGGCAAGTATGTCATTACATTTGGACGTTTTCTCCAAAGTACTAATGACATTGTTATTGACTGATGCAACATCGCCTAATACACTTAAATTTGTCACCCAATCAATTAATCTTCTTTTATGAATGTCAATCAATAGGTTAAATGAGAAATTGGTTCTCTAATAAAAATAAAACTTACGAAGTTATTGATTACTCTCCATGGAAAAAACAGCTAGAGACAAAATGTGTGTTTAAAATAAAAAGATGAAACAACAAAGATCTCAAAATATAAAGCCCATTTAGTAGTGAAAGGTTGTGCACAGTCACAAGGTATGGATTTCCAAGAGACATATTCTCTAGTTATAAAATATATTTCCTTAAGATATCTTTTCTCTTTGGCTGTGAAAGAAAATCTGAAAATAAACCAAATGGATGTAACAACTGCTATTTACAGAAAGAGATTTATGTAAAGCCACCTCCTGAAACAACTGAAGATCAAGATGGGAATTATGGCAGCTAAAAAAGGCAATTTATAGTCTTAAACAAAATGGTAGATGCTGGAATAAAAAACTCTCCACAGTTTTTATCGAATCGGGATTGAAACAATCGAATGCTGATCCTTGCATTTATTACAATAGAAACAAAGATGGATTAATAACTTTTGTAGTTGATGTAGATGATTTATTGATTTTTTATAATAGAAATAAACTAAGAGACTTTATTAAGCAAAAGTTGATATCAAATTTTGAAATGAAAGATCTTGGAGAAGCAAATCATTGTTTGGGTATAAGAATTACCAGAGATGATAAAAGAGGCAAACTGTGGATTGACCAAACTGAATATCTTAAAAGTATTTTGGAAAAATTTCAAATGTCTGAATGCAATCCTGTATCTACACCATTGGAAACTAATATAAATTCATTAGATGATTTATCATCAAAAGATGCCATTCCATCAAAAGTCCCATATCAAGAAGTTCTGGGAAGCCTACTCTATGCTTCAGAGATTACTCATCCAGATATTGCATTTAGCATAAGTTTATTAAGTAGATTTAACAGAAATCATACTAAGGCCCATTGGAATGCCATAAAGAGATTACTTAGATATATAAAAGGAATATTAAATTTTAAATTAGAATATAGTAAAGATAGCGATTGTGATTTAACTGGATACAGTGATTCTGATTGGGGAAATAAATTATATGATAGATATTCAATTACTGAGTCTTGTTTTAAGGTACAAGGAGGTCTCCTCTCGTGGCATAGTAAAAGACAAAAAACAATAGCATTATCTTCGACTGAAGCAGAATATATAGCTCTTTCTTTCACAATACAGAAAGCACTCTGGTTAAAAAACTGATTAGCGAATTGGATAACAACAACAACAACCCAATTAAAATTTGTGATAATATGGATGCTATAAATATTGGAAAACATCCCACAAATAGTCAAAGATCAAAACACATAGATCTAAAGTATCATTTTATTATAGATGTGTTGAAGATTTTGAACTTAAGAATATTTAATAGTACTGTTACATGTAACAGAAAAATTAACACTTCTCAAAACCAAAAAATGTTAATTCAAGGAGGGGTGTTAAAGAGTAAACAAACATTTTTTGCAGCGTTTTTTACTTGTCGGTGGCACTAGTTGGTTTTTTTGGAGTTCGTCTGCAGCATGCCGAAGTAAAAGGCAGCCATTTGTTATGCATTATATATTAATATATGATTATCTATTAATGATTAAAATATTTATATTACTGAGGTCAAAGTTTACTATTTAATCCTGACTCTGCTGCAACAGTTGTAAATCAAAAACTGCCTGTATTTTTTTTATATAAAATATTACAATTGATTCTTGTTATTTGTGATAATTACATTCTGTAAATTCTTTGAGAATACTGAACCATTTGCCTATGGGAAATATACAGTTAGATTCCTGCGAACCTTCTCAATATTTTCATCCTTGCTTTATGTATGTTTTTCTGTTTAAAGAGTACTTTGAGAATACTGAACCATTTGCCTATGGGAAATATACAGTTAGATTCCTGCGAACCTTTCTTCTCAACATTTTCATCCTTGCTTTATGTATGTTTTTCTGTTTAAAGAGTGTATTTAATGTGTATTACAGTATATCAGCCTACAGTATTATATACAATATTATAATTACAGTAATCTTTAATTTTTTAAAACACTAACTATGTAGTGAATAAGATCATAGTTTTGATGGGTAATTGTTTGATGTTGCAGATGTTTAATGTGGCAGCTTGACACATTGTCTTCTTGAACTTCATTGAAAAACTGTGTCAACCTTGTCTGTGTTGCTTTTTGGCTCAGATCTTCTAAAATCTTGGCCTAAAGAGCAAATGCACAAGAAGTTAGGCACCAAAATTTGAGGCTGCATTTAAGCATAGGGTCACATTCTTTTGTGACACCTGCAGACGATAAGAACAGACTTTTGGCCTACTTGCAGTTTGTGGAGTGCAGATAAGGATAGGAAATGAGACTTTTCCAGCAGAATGATATAAACTATGTTTGGTAACAAACAACTTCTTTTATTAGAGAGAGAGAATTTATATTGGTAACAGTATTTTCACCAGTGGGAATCTGCATATAAGTGCGAAAGCATAGCAGAAATCAATTTTGTGGTTACAAATAAATTTTCGCACATAGTCAAATATGTGCATTACATGATTCAAAAATAAATCATCTTCATTACAAAATTCACAAATAACAAGAATCGATTGTATTTATAATATAAAATACAATAGAATATAATATGATATAATAGATTAAAAAGTTCTAAAACAATATGAATAAAAACATATAATGATGATTGTTAGTTAAGACTGAAGATTGCAAGCTTAAGTTAAAATCATTACAAAAATAAAATATTTTTTCTGAAATATATTGCTTGATTTATCAAATATTTGTATATGTAATAATAATGCAGATAAGAATTTCTGAGAATATGATAAATATATAATAACTTAATATGACTGAAATAATAATTTATTTATATTTAGGAATATCTAAAAGTATTAAGCAGACCTATGGCATTACATACAGCTAGAGAATATCATTGGACTAACTTATACATGGATCCAACAGTAAGATATTTATGCAAAATAATTTATACGTAGATTTTATTAATATAGAATACCAGTTTTTGTTTTCTTATGTGTAATTGTTGTGAATTTAAAAGAATTTGTTTTTATTTGTTTTTATCTATAATCATTTAAAAAAACTGCAAACAAACTACAGACAGTCCCTGAATTACATGAGTGGATTGTTCTGCAAAATCCTATATAAATCAAAACATTGACTTATGTAGTGCATGTTGGAGCTTATATTATACAATATTAGTGTGTCACAATGACATAGTACTAAAAATAGTTATTTTAGAAAATAAGCATATAAGTTACATGGTAAAGCAGCTACTTATTAGCTGAAGAATCCAGATTCAGTTCTGAGTCCCACATCTCCAGTCTTTCTGGAGGAGTCTGGGTTTGGTCTGGCTCATTATCTAAAAATAATCCTATGTAAATACAAATCTCTATGTGACACATCTTTATGAGTTGGGATTGTCTTCATTATAGTGGATAAAATGATTCTTTCAAAAATATATACCATATATACTTGAATATAAACCGATCTGTGCATAAGTCAACCCCCAACTTCAGAGTTTGAAAATTGGTAAAAATGTGAAACCTGTGTATAAGCTACCCCAATTTTAGCACTTAAAATTTGATAAAAATTTGAAACCGATAAATTACATGATCTTTGATTTTTAGTTACCGATATATTAATTCCATTTGCCAAAATAAATATTTTATTGAAACTTTAAATATATACATATAAAATAAATTTTATAATACAAACACCAATATATAATTTAAAAAGTAAAATTTTATGTTACCCAAAGCGATCGAGCACGTCGCGCCACCAACTCCAACCTGAGTTTGTATAAGTGCATCAGATAGGCGACACTGCGCTGCCTGATGCACCGCGACGCAGAAATTCTCAACAATAATTCAGCTAAAGTGATCCAGCACAGCACGCCTACATAAGATTCTTGGATTACTGTCGAGAATTTCTGTGTTGCGGCGCATCAGGCAGTGCGGCATCATCTATCTGATGCACTTATACAAACGCAGATTGGATTCAGCAGCACGACGTGCTCGATTGCATTGGGCAAAGTAAAATTTTACTTTACTCCTTAGTGAGATTGATGTCGATATATGTTTTAAATAATTATTATTTTTTCATTATTTTAAATATTATTTTAGTTACTTTTTAATCTATTTTAATTAAATCATCGATGAGTTAAATATAATAAGTATTTATGGATTACTAGCAAATGGATTAAACATTCTTAATTTATAATAATGAAAAATAAATATATTTTTTCAGTCAAAAATGAATCCTAAGTAAGATTCTCGATCGATTGTCGAATTTTTGCGTCATGTCGTATCGGGCAGTGCGGCGTCGCCTATTTGATTACAGTATATAGATGCAGGTTGGAGTTGGTGGCGCGACGGCGCTCAATCGCTTTGGGATAAGATAAAATTTTACTAGGTATTGTATTAAATGAATTATTGCAAAATTTCCTTCCTGGTCTTTGGGAGATACGATTATTGCAAAATTTCCTTCCTGATCTTCAGGAGATATTCAATAACCCCTATATACTTTCAATAGTTTTGCTTATTACTTCAATTTCTCCAGCCAAAAAAAAGTTGAATTTTTTGATCTGTATATAAGCCGACCTCCCCACTTCAGAAATTTTTTTTTTGTGAAAAAACCTCCGCTTATATATGAGTATATACGATAATCTGAAAAATTCCAATTAAAGTTAAAAAGTTCATAATACAAATTATAAAGATAAAATCCTGAATTTAATTGTTGTGTCATCAATTACACAATTGAATTTTGAAAATTCAAACAGTTTAAAAAGTGATTATAATTTAACATCATGATGACTAATTCATTTCCTTTTGCTATTGATATGCTCCATGTTTTTATAATTTAAAAATAATAATAATAATAATATATACTCTCCAAGGTTTTTGATAGGGATTATGCTGGTAAGCATATCTTTATACTATCTGACAGTCAGGCTGCTCTTAAAGTACTTGATAATTCCCGATTTGTTTCAAAATCAGTATGGGAATGCCGCCTTCTCATTGAGGAACTGGCCACCAAGAACAGGGTACAACTGGTTTGGGTGCCGGGGCACAAAGGGATTGGGGGTAATGAGGTTGCTGATACGCTCGCCGAGGAAGAGCTTCTTGTGGGTAACGAGGTTGCTGATAAGCTTGCCAGGGAAGGGGCTTCTCGCCTCTTTTTTGGACCTGAGCCTGTCCTGGGCATTGGTTTGGATGTCTTTGGGTGGGCTGTCAGGGACTGGTTGGCAGCTCAGCATCATGCCTTATGGAGGTCTACCTCTGGTCTTAGGCAGGCGAAGGCTCTCATTTTGGATTGCTGTGCTCAGCGAACCAGAGTTGCTTTCTCTGAACAAAAATGAAATTAGTATTGTTACAGGGCTTTCAGGGTTGCTATAGGGCACTGTCATCTTAGAAGACATCTTCACTTGATTGGGCTTGCTGATAGCCCTATGTGTAAAAGATGTCAGTATGAGGAGGAAACTCCTCTTCACATTTTGTGTGAATGTGTGGCCCTTTCGTGGCTTAGGTGTGATTTCTTGGGGATGTATTTTCCTATTCCTGAGGATCTTGCTTCTGTCCCATTGAAGAATATACTGTCGTTTGTTCTTAAGACAGGCCTTCTTCTCGGATGATTTGATTGGGGGTGCACAATAGACCAATGTTGGTTGCGGTGCTTGGGCTGAAATAAGCCCCTCCCTATTCTACTACTACTACCCTCCAAGGTTTCACACTTCTTTTGCTAAACACAATGGGTCAAAATGCTGGACATACAGGTCATTTGCTGGACAAATTGTTTATTTTTCATTTTTTATATGTAATCTATATATGTTCATTTTTTTGAATTTGTATGCACTTTATTATACATCCATATAACTAATTTAAATTTTGTCAGTGCATTGACAATTTTCTAAAGAAGCATATTAAAACATGCTTATTTAAAAAATTTGTTTATCTTTGTGCACATTAAGTTTGATAATATCTCATTGTTCAGTGCACTCGGCTGTCTCTTGATTTTATTAATGATAGAAAAATCCTTGTGATAGATCTGCTCTTGTCTATGTCTTTCTGTTTCTTCACATGTTCAGGCCTGTTCAAATGGCACTCAATGTTCATCTTTCCTTGGTGCTTGATTGCAAATTTTTTGTAGCAAATAGTGCAAAAGGCATGAAAGTTACTGTTTCTGTTCTTCCTGATGCATCGGAACTCCCTGATCCATTTCAGGTCAAATTTAGTTTTCCTATGTATGTGCTTTAGGCTTTTCTTTCTCCAGAGCCATTTTGTTCCATGCCAAAAGGCATACACATAGCTAGAGCTATCCAAGGAGCTATTGGAGTTCATTGGTTGCTATTCTTGTGCTATTTAGCAGTTGACTGGTGAGTGTAGTGACTACTACATCAATGTTAAATAATATAAGTATAATGTTTTGTTAACCCCATTGTAAATTGAAAATGATCCACAGTGGTAATAATTTTAGTAGTAATAATAGATAATAGAGTACTGAATTCATCAAGATAATAAAATCATCCAAATTTAATCTCAGTCCTTCAAGATGTAAAATCATTAGGAATTGAACCTGCATCCCCAAGGTGGTAAGAGATTGCTTTACTACATTTTTAATAAAAAAAGTATTTCTAACCAATATGCTATGAAAATAGCCAAATTCAGAATATTATAAGGGCAATCATAAGATTGGATTATCATAAGTCAAATAATCATAAATAGGGGACTCTTGTAGTTGTTTTTATAAACAACTTTATTCTGGATGATATTGTTTTGATAGACTATCCAGAATTATTCAATGACTCTAAGATAATAAACCAAGAATTATATTTGTTCAAAAGCCAGTTTACAGGAGATAAAAGCTGATTGCTATACCTATTTAAAGAGAAACATTATTTATATGTGATTTTTACTATAATTTTTGATTTTTATAGCTAAAATATTAATTAGTATCAAAATTTTTGATTTAATTTAGAAGGTATTTTATCAATTATAATAAAATTCATTAAAATTTTATAAATTTAAAAGAAAATTTTCTTGTTAAATATTATATAT
>AYEL01083322.1:0-28576 GCA_000484575.1 Olivierus martensii | reverse complement strand
GGTCTAAAAATGGAGACAGTAGCAATTCGCGACTACACGGCTTGTTTCAGATTATGAAAATATTTAAATAAATTAATATACTGCATTTATTATTTTTTATATTCGTTATAATGTTAAATTTTATTTGATATAATATTTTCATTAAATTTTGTGTTGATATTAATTTGCATAAAATCTAAAAAAGTTAAAGAATAGAAAATTGAAAGAATAGATACATAATCGATATAATTATATATCATTTAATACATATATATTATATTTAAATAGTTTTAATTAATTTTTTCAATAACATCATTATAGTTTTAATTATCATCATTCTTTGATTATTTATATATTTTCTAAAAAATCCTACTTATTTCTCATAACGAATTAAATTATATTCAAATTTGATACCAAGAAACGTAAACTTGACTAGAGTACTTCAATGGTGTTCGAATGTCAATCTCTCTTAACTCAAGACTACTCTGACTGAGAATACTTAAGATTAGTACTCTTTATAGAAACAGTCTTGGCAATAGTAGTCTTGATACTTCAAACACAGCCATGGATTCTACTGTAAGAGGAAACGCGGCGCCATCTGTCGGGATGAAAATTTTTTACTCTTCTGGTTTTTTTTCCTTTATTCGGGACTTTCTCGTTTTCAGTTTTCTGCCCTGTCTTTCTTTTCCCCATTTCCGCTTAAGGTACAGAAACATTGCATTTAATTATTATTTATTTCAGAAATTATAATTATTTTAAGATAATAATTATAATTATTACCTACTTTAGTCCATTTAGCGGCTCGCCGTCTCAAGTCCGTATCGTCGATCCTTGGTCCATATTTGAGTATGTACCATAGATTGCTGGTATAGACCAACGATCTATATACAGTATATATATATACAAATACATCGATGAGTCTATAAAAGCAAGTGCACATGCTTTCTTTATCGTATTTTCCGTTTTTATTATGGATGATAGGCTATGGTTGAGTACAAAGATTCAACAGCAAAACGATTACGACAATGATTATATAAAAAAGGCAATGTGCTCAAGAGATAAAATGTTTCTGTTTTGGTCAGAGACTGACTAGTTTTTGATATCTTAAAAATTTTAAACTTATACAAATTATTTTGATCCTGATGATTTTTGAAAAAAATTTAACTAATATATATTTTTATGGTTAAGTAACTAAATAGCATTCGCGCCCATATTTATAATTAAATATTTTTGGCATTAAAATGAACTTTGATTATTTAAGAATTCACGACAATTAATACTCAGTCAATTTATTATTGAAACACTATATTACGCTATATGTCGACAGATATAAGCTTAATATTACGTTCACACAAGCAAAGTTAACTCCGAGATAACAAATCTAATAAATTGGACAGAGATAGAAGTTTATTCGCTGGTGAACGTCTGGAAATAACATTTAGATTATCTCAGGCCGAACAAAAGAAATTTTGTATATTATATATTGTATATATTACGAGCCATCGTATTATCATTTAAGTTAATAGGATGTTCCTAAAGTTCACCGACAAACTTTCAGGGCAGGTTCTACTTATGAAAATAAATAAAAAATGTTTAATGAACATATGGTCTAAATTGCACCGTTTTCGAGTTATAACTCTTTAAATCTAGCCAATCACCATCGCGTACACAAAACATCACGACATGTCGCATTTCCAAAACGCGTCGCTCGCCTTCTTACTGCCCAGTAGTAAGTAGGAGAGCGACCCGTCTTGGCAACGCGACGCGTCATGATACTGTGTGTACTCGATGGTGATTGGCTAGCGACCCGTCATGATACTGTGTGTACTCGATGGTGATTGGCTAGCTTTAAAGGGTATAACCCTTTAAAGCTAGCAAATCTTCCTAAAGTCCACTCGAAAACGGTGCAATTTAGACCAAATATTCATTAAACATTTTTTATTTATTTTCATAAGTGAACCTGCCCTGAAAGTTTGTCGGTGGACTTTAGGAACACACTGTATAATAATGAATTAAGCTTTATAGATCAAATTCTGACATTCCTGTTTTGAGTATGGAGGTCATACTCAAAAAGTTTTCCCGACTATTGCGCCACCTGCCTATACGAAACCGAGCAATTGGTTAATCTCGAACTTCGTATGAACACTAAAATTATTTCGATTACTGTATTCTCAGTTAACTTTATCGGAGATATTTTTTATCTGAACCGAGCAATTGGTTAATCTCGAACTTCGTATGAACACTAAAATTATTTCGATTACTGCATTCTGTTAACTTTATCGGAGATATTTTTTATCCCGATTAACTTCGCTAATGTGAACATAGTATAAAATAATTTCTCCTTCACTGAGATTCATTTCTGGCTGATTTTCATGAAAATTCTTTTTATTGGATTCCCAATAAAAAATACTATAAGAAAATCCAGTACAGAACTTGCCTTTCAATTATTATCATTTTTCCTGAAATTTCTTATGAATTTTTTTAACAAATCTTTTTTAAATAGATTTTAGATTTTCTTAGAAAATGACTTTGATCCATGTTCCTAGTTTTAATTATTTTAAATATAACAAGATTTTTAAAAAAATTAATTTTTTAAACAATATTAGATAAGAATTTAAATTATGTGGAATTACTTTTGAATAACTTATCAATGGACTGTTTAAAACAATGACTTGTGTAGTGTTTGTTTGCTGTTTCTTCAAAAATAATACCAACTCAAAATGCAAAATCTTCCAGAAGTTTTATTTTCCATATTTTTTTTTTTTATACAGATTTCACAAATGTAGAATGGGCCAAATAACACTTTTTGTTAAATTTATCTACAAATTTTATACCTTCCATGAATTTACTATTATTCCCCTATCATTTAAAATTGTAGCAGAAACCACAAATACATTTACCCAACAGTTGAAAAGTTGGATTTTTGTAATAGTATAAAAATACATCACACACTTTATTATTTTTATCCTGCATAATAAAAGTTTTTAGTTGGTATTTGCTGATATATTTCTGTATTTTTACACCTCCAATGCCAAAAAAGAAAGCATTTGAATAAGGACTAAATTAGTAATTAATAAAAAAATTACATATATATACATATATAAATGCATTAAAAAGAATTTCCCCTTATGTGAATAATTAAAAATTAAATAAAAAAATCAAATATATTTTCATAAATATAAATTATTTTTGATTTATTATAATTATGGTAAAAAGAACCATTTTATGGATCAAATTTTGTAATTTCATTTTAATTTTGAGCTATATTTTTTTTGAAAAAATATATATCATTATTAATAACAAAACAACTTGTAAATGATTTTCTTTAATAGTACATACTTTGACTTTTTTCTTTTGAAAGAGTGAGAATAAATCATAATTTAATAACTATATATGGTAGATTCAAGATATGAGATGCAAAAAGTAAAACAAATTTAGCAGACTAGATCACAATGACAAAGCATATAACTAAAAATATACTAATTACATGTAAGTCTTTGGATAATTGGAATGATAATGTAATACAAATTGCATATATTAGAGGAGATACAAACCCAATATTATGTTATTCAATGAATTAATTTAATCTTTAATAAATTTAAAATAATTTATAAATTTTCTTAATAAAAAAGATTATTATATTAGTGTGACAAACTTAAGAAAACAGAGGCACGGATTGATACATTAACTGTATCATCAAGGGTTAACTTGAAAAACTTTCTTATTTTAAGAGCACTAAAAATAGAGCTTTATAATTTTTTGTCATAAATTTTATCGAGCATTAATCTCAACAGATTTAATAATTAAATATAAAATATCTTCTTACACAATTCATACTACATTTTGAAAAGTTTAAATAATGCCTGAAAATAAAACATACTTTGACAATTGTCCATACAAAAAGTGTCTTGTAAATAGTGTTTTATAGTAAATATTATACTTCTTTCACTAGTCTTCATCAAAATCATCATCATCAGTAGCCAGATCTGAATCTTCTGCACTTTCTTCTTGTTCTTTATCTTCCTCCTCTTCTGAAATATCCCATTGAACCTCATTCAAATCTACTTCTTTTGCCTCTTTTACATCCAACTATTCAAACAATAAAATAAAATATGAAAATTTCTATATATTAATTACGTAATATTGATTAAATTACAAAATTTGATTTATAATTAAATTACTAAAAACTAATATGTATTCTATTTTTGAAAAAATAGAAAACATATTAATAAAATAAAATAATTTTGATTAAAAAAGATAAAGTAACTACTAAAAAAAAAATATAATATAAGAAATTCTTAATCCAAAAATAGTCATATCTGAGTTGTGATAGTGATAAAATTAAGAAAAAGATTTTTTTGGATAATATTAAGAGAATAATGCATAAAATATTCAGAATTTATGATAATTTCAACTTCCATTTATAAAATGTGCTTCATAATTGAGATACAGCATATAAAATTTTAACTTCACCTTTTTTATAGTTCAACAGATATATTTTCATTTGAAACCAGAAAGTTTAAATAAATTTTTCTATTTTTATCAAATAATATTCAGAAGAAAAGGAAAAAATCTATTAATTTGTTCTACTTGATTAGAGAGTGTCACAGTCAACTAATCAAATAAATTTTATTTCCAAAATCATGGAGGTATTTTTCTTTCTGATTTCCTAGTTATCAGATTTATAATTCTCCATTGTGTTTAGTTTGTTATAATTCAAACTGAAATCTTCAATATCATAAATAAATTAAATGCTAATGCATCCAATACTCTAACTGGATGACAATATTATTTATTAAAGATCATATCAGAGTATTTTTTTTGGGCTGATATTTTGTTTTAAGTATATTTCAATTGCAAATTTTTCTTTTTGATCAATGTTAAAGCAATAATGTTAAACTGAAAGCCACAGATTCAATTTTTACTATTTCCTTTTCTTTGCATTATATTAATACTACCATAATATAACTTTTCCCTTTTACCTTATTCTGTGTTAGATAAAACACAGAATGTAAAGTGGACTTGCATTTTTACAAATCTCCAATTTACATACTACATATTTTTAAAAACTATTTATTTAGTTGGTCCCAAAAAGTCCCTAATGTTAATTAATGCTATTCCCATTTACGAACCTTTTTGGGAGTCTGTACAAAGTTCATAAAATCAAGTGTCACTGTACCCCTATATCTATAATGTAATTTTATGACAAACGTTTGCTTCTTATATTTTTTATATGTTTAATCAATAAATTTTCTTGATTAGTAAAAATTAGTATTTCATCTCTACTTTCTTGCCTATCATATATTCATTTTTAAAATTTTCTATTAACTTTTACCATTAAATCTTTTTTTTAAAATAGTGAGTCTATATTATATTTTGACTTAAGTAAAAGAAATCATTTTATTTATTTATTACTACATGAAACTAACAGTAAGTTATACAACCATTTTTATATAAATATCTCTTTTATAAAATTATATTATAAAATTCTAAATAAGCTTTTATTTAAATTTTCAGACATTCAATTAATTAATAAATGTTTTTTAAGATTTCTGTTAACTTGTGATGGCTATTGAATAGCCAACAACTGAAGTAATTATTGCATCTTTTTAATGGATTGTATATTCTGTTTATTTAACAGAATATATAATCCATAAATTCATAAACTGATTTTATTTAAATCAATTTATGAAAGTTCAAATCAGTTGTTCTTTAATTATTATGTATTGATCATAGGTTTAGGCAGTACTGAACTTATCCTTTTAAGTTGTACATCCTTAATATATATATATATATATAATTACATTTATACAATAGTTATTGTATAAATGCAATTACTAGGACCACCCAGGTAAAGTATTGATAAAAAGTTGTGGAGAATTATATTATGTTTTATATTTAAAAACAATTCTATTGCCCTCAATTGATACCTGCAAGAAAAATAACTATTCAGTTATGAGTTATGGTATATTGTTAGTTTGAGCTCAATGAAGGCAAAAATTGTTTAGATTTTTATTTATATAATTTATTCAAGTATCTTAATTTGATCTTGATATTCATAATGATAATTTTTTGAAGTAAAATTTCTAATGCTCTTAAAAACATTGTCAATTTTAACTTTTGGGCTCCCCTATATCTATGGATCTCAGACTAACGTTTCAAGTGCCTGTACGTAAGTATGGCTCTAGTTTAAAAGTAAAAGATGTTAATTCATATTTTATTTGTTTTATGATATCATAAAAAAAAACCCCCTATGTCATGTACTATTTAATTTCCTATACCATTGCTATTCCTATATCATTTTTAGCATAAAATGCTATACATTAGGAGTGAGAAACTTTTGGGAGAAAGAGCCATATCGTATCAATGAAATATAGCCAAGGCTGCACTTATTATGTTGTACAGTGGATAATTGGTTAACGAACATAATCCATTCCAAGACAATGTTCGTTATCTGAATTGTTCATTAACCGATCATTGTCCGTTCCAAGACAATGTTCGTTATCCGAATTGTTCGTTAACTGATCACTCGTGAATACTAGTACAGTGGGTGATCGGTTAACGAACATAATCCGTTCCTAGACAATATTCGTTTCCTTAATACATTAGGTGATCAGTTAATGAACATAATCCGTTCCAAGATAATGGATATATATATATATACAGAGGGTGATCGGTTAATGAACATAATTCGTTCCAAGAAAATGTTCGTTATCCAAATTGTTCTAACGAACATAATCCATTCCAAGATAATGTGCATTATCCAAATTGTTCATTAACCGATCATCGATTTACCATAGGTTTTTATGGGAATTTGATTAATTCATTTATCATCGATTTACCATAGGATTTTATGGGAATTTGATTAATTCATTCCGGAGACCCAAAAAAGTCATCGATTTACCATAGGATTTTATGGGAATTTGATTAATTCGTTCCGAAGCATCGATTTACCATAGGTTTTAATGGGAATTTGATTAATTTGTTCCGGGGATCGATTTACCATAGGTTTTTATGGGAATTTGATTAATTCGTTCCGGAAACCCTCGATTTACCATAGGTTTTTATGGGAATTTGATTAATTCGTTCCGGAGGCCCAAAAAAACAAATGTTTTTATGGGAATTTGATTAATTCGTTCTGGAGACCCAAAAAAAAAAATAAATAAAAATTCTTACTACATTTACAAAAAACATAAATAAAAATTATATAATTTCTTACTACGTTTATTTATTTTTATAGTAATAACAATAATATATACATACATAGTCTTGCATTTTCATCTATTAGTAATATATACATACATAGTCTTGCATTTTCATCTATATGTTTATTTTCTAATATAACATACCATAATCTTGCATTTTCATTTATATGTTTATTTTCTGATAAAGAATCTATCCAATATCGATTGCTTCTCTCTCTCCTTCAGGATTTTTTGGAAGTATTAATAGCATTGTCGTGGTAGAGATCCCCAAGCCTATTGACCTCAACCTGGTATGGGTGCCATTCTAAGATCAAAAAGTTGTAAAATCTCTCTCTTACCTTCTTTAATATATCTTTTTTTTGTTTTACGTTGTCTCCGAGTTCATTTTAATTGGGAAATATTACTCCTCTCTTACCTTCTTTAATAAATCTTTGATTTAAGTTGTCTCCGAGTTCATTTTAATCGAGAAAAACTACTGTTCTCCCATCCTTACCCGTAAGTTCCATGAATGCGCAAGGCCTAAGCCTGTCATTCCGTTAGGTTAGTTAAGCCGAAATAGCCTCATGGAATATTCATTTTAATCGGGAAAACTACTGTTCTTCCATCCTTACCCATAAGTTCATAAACACATTGGGAAAACTACTTTTCTTCCATCCTTACCCATAAGTCCACGAGTGTGCAAAGCCTAAGTAGTCATTCCGTTAGGTTAGTTAAGCCAAAATATCCTTATGGAATATTTTTATCTGAAGGCGGCCACTTATAGAAGCATCATCACCACAGGCTGACCAACACCCATAATGGAGTCAACTGGAAGGATGGGTTTCAACGGGCCAGACCCAGATCCCTCCTGAAAAATTGGAGGAATGGGACCCCTGGATCCTCTAGAATGTTAAGCCACAGCTTTACCACGCAGCCATCAGGCTGACCTGTCATTTCGTCAGTCCGCGGGTCCCACAGTTTTGTGGAATGTCGGACACGGCTTCTTTGTGAGCCGTCTATAAATTGTTACGACCCAGTTCTTGATGTAAAGTATAATTGTTAAACGCGAAAGACATCAAACGTAAATGTAATGGACATCGGACCAGCTGAGGTAACAGCTGACGCGGGTGAACAAGTGTACCCCGAGGGGAGGACGTTCGGAGACAAAAGTGACAGTAAGTGCAGGTGAAGGTGTGCATCCTGAGGGAGAGACATCGACGGATATAAAAATAACAATCAACACAGATGGACGTAGACATTCCGAGAATAAAAACCTCCTTAGTTAAAAGCAGCAATTTACACAGATGGACGAATGTATCTCAAAATAAATACTTTCACTATTACATGAAATAAAGTCATTGACAAGTTAAATTGCTGTCACAGGGCAGAACTTTAAAGTGGATGTCACGGAGGGAGAGGTTGTGAGATGGGACAGCATCCCATTGGCTGATGGAAAAGTAATGTATTGAAGGGTGCCTGGGTTTTCCCCGGGAAGAGGCCAAGTCAGGGTTGGATTACATCATGGGTAAACAGACCCTGGATAGTTTAAAAAGGGGAGCTGAGGGACAGATAGAGAGTTGAGTCGCAATAGCCGAAAGGAGTGGTCATCCCTCAACTTGAGAGTCGAGTCGCAATAGCCGAAAGGAGTGGTCATACCTCAACCTGAGAGCTAGTTGAGTTGCCTAAGCATTCAACAAACTCCGCACACCTTATTAAGCAACATTGAAGCCGAATGCTCAGCAAAACTTCTCCCAACCCATTGCCGAGACGTGTCACCAATCTCCATCAAGAGTTAGTGTTCATCGTATTGACGACGTTTAGAAGAGAAGACTTGGGACAGAGACGAAAAGACGGATTTCATCCTGATTTCGATTTATCTTCTGTATACAAATTGTCAAAGGTATTTATCCTCCTTGGGTGGATTTTTTTGTAATATTTAATTGTAAAGAACTCTGTCGCGTGTAATAAATACGTTGTTTGATGTTAAAGGTGTTTGTCTGAGTCAGTTCTGTGCTGACACACTTTGTTGTTCTCCCGTCTGGCCTACGCAAAGCCTGTAACTGCTCGGAGGCTAAAGCTAATTAGTCGTCAACCCGAATCTCGTTACATAAGGTTGCCAGGTCTCACAGTTTGTTCTATGAAGTGCTTGTTATCTGAACACGTGTTATTATCCGAACTGTTTGTTAACTGATCACCCACTGTACAAGTTTTTTATTCTTTAATAATTAAAAGGAAAATATAACGTTGATCCTGCTTTTTAGTAATCTATCTGATTGGAAAGGGACATAAAAGCAAAAAAAAAAAAAAACCCTCTCAAAATCCCACTTTCACCTAATAACTGTCTGAAATGATATAATTCTCTTAGAAAATTATGTAGCCAAAATAGAAAGATCCTAAACTTTTTCTAAGGGGTGTATTTGTTGACTAAGATATCATAAAAGAGTGACACGTTAAAATTAAATTTTCATAGTAGATCAGCTTTCATTGGCTGTTATATGAATCATTGGTTTGAATAATGCCAGAAGTCCAGTTTCATTGAAATGCCATTTTCAGAGAAGCTTGGTAGAGTCGAAACTCTTAAATTATATATTAAAATTACAATTTAATCATTTTAAATTTGAAACAACTAAAAACATATCTGTTTAGGAAATTGCACAAATATTAAATACAAACACTGTGAATTACAAAAGGTATTGAGTTGATTGAGCAACAAAACAATTTTATTTGATTTTGAATGTATTTTACAACTTATCGATCTCAAAACGATTTTATTTGATTTTGAATGTATTTTGCAATGGATTTTCTTATGCAATGACATTTATTCTGGTTAACAGTTAATCAAATCTATTTTTGTAAGAAATATGAAACTGTAATGACATTTATAGTTTACGATATGAATTATTATTTCTTTTCTGGAAACTACACGAATTATATTGCTGAGATATGGAACAGATTTATATTTTTTTGTATTCATTTTATTTATCAATAAAATTTTTGGAATTATGGCTATTAGTTACAAGGGCTGAGGTTTGCCCACCCCTGCTATATATTATACAAAAGTAACAGACTTACTAAATTTAATTGCATTATTAAGATTATATACTATATAATAATTAATTGAGTTTTGTATCAGTGCATATTAAGACTAGTGTGTTGTGAGATTATTTGTATATAATAAAATATCTAAATTAAAGGAAAAAATCCACACAACAGTGGAAATATATAACATAATTTTCATTTTGTTTATAAGCAGATAAATGCAAATGAAATGTTATCAAATTGATAAATAGCTATCCATACTAAAAAAATATATGTATAAAAAAAATCCATTTTTAAATATATATTTTAATCAATCAATCAATCTAAAAAGAGTACTAATAATTTTAAATTCAATATGAAACATAAGATTTTATAATAAAATTATCACAGAATAATAAATTCATAAATTTTAATACCTTAATAACCTTCGTTACATCAAAATCTAAATAAGAATCACTTCGAACAATAACTGAATAAGGATATATTCCCGGTTTTGCTGGAGCTGTAAATTTTAATTCTACCTATTAAAAAAATATTAAAATTAATTGAAATGCAAATTTTAAATATAAAAAAAATTATTTATTTATAATATATTAAATTGCTTTATGCTATATTAATTAAAATATTACAATGATAATATAGATGAACTCTCTGAGAGATATACACATAACTCTTGTCTGATTTTATTATATCTTATTAAACAAACAATTCCAAAAAGGAATAATTATCTGTTTTCTGAATATACCATTTATTTTGAAATGATTAAGAAATTAAAATATAGGTCATCAAAATTATCTTCAATACAATTAATTTATACATTAAATTATATAAATAATAACCTACGTATATTTCATTCTAAAAGTTTGTAAGAACAATCTGGATAAACAATATGCTCTCTCTTTGCTGTAATGCTTAATGTCATCTCTTGTCAATGATAATAAATAAAAATTTTAATAAATCTATATGGTAACCTTATCATTTATCTTTTTCACTTCTTTATCTGAGAAGATTGAATGCTCACCATTTTTAAATGGATATATCTAAACTGCTAATGTTACTTAAAATTAAACTTTAATATAACCTGACTATTCATGTTAAATTTTAAAAAATCAATCAAAATAGTTCAAAAGTTATTAGAAAGAAGCTTTTTAAATTTGAATGCCTGCTATATTTATAGTTGCACATAAAAGATTGAAGTATCATTGAAATCATATTTAATGGAATGATTATTTTGCTCAATTTCATAAAAATCAAATTAATAGCTTATTAGTTTTTAAGAGAATACCTCAGAAGTTTGAACATCCACCACTGAGATGTTCTTTAACAATAGAACATTATCACTAAATTTCGTGAAAATCTACTAATTGTTCAAAGTTATTAGTGGTGCAGTTTGTTTGTTTGTTTAGTAGGGATTACTGGTGCAAGGGCCACCTGGGCCATGCTGTGGGTTATGTATTTTTGTGTTGGTAGGAGATAGTAGGACAGGAGTCAAAAGAAGAGGCAAAAGTCCAAATATCAAAAAAGTACAGTAGTCTTACACTGAAGTTATATACATCGATTAATGCCAATATGCTTTAGATATGAGATGACTGCAGATGCATCCAATAGTATTTCTAACAGAGTTACTTTGGGACGGTTGAAGCAGCCCAGATGGTGTCCCTTAAGATATCCACAGGTAAAGAGGTGAGAGACAGTTAAAGATTCATCACACCATGGACATTCTGGTGATATTAGTGGGGCACATAGATAGAATGGTGATTTCATAAGCCTGCTTTTTTCTGAAGAAAAAGGAAGTTTATGAAATCACCATTCTAAATTAAATTTATCAAATACAAATTCATTTATTTATTAAAAAAATTTAGATAAAATTTATTATCTTCAACTTAAAATAGTAATGTAATTGATAAATTCTGTGATTGGTTAATACAATTCACCAGCATTTATATACAATGGAATGCTGTACTGAAAGCAATAAGCATCCTTTTTATGACTAATTTTTATAGTTTTGTTTTTTCATTTTTATCATGGTAATATATAGTATAGTAATAAATATTGATAATTAATAATCCATAAATTTAGGACATTTCTGACTTAACATTGTAGATTGAAGCAGTCTGAAGTTTTGAACTGATTCCATTTTAAGTCTAGGACAATTTGTAATATAATGGATATAATTTAAATTTATATTACAAGGGTAAGTCAAAAATTATCTACACTTTTGACATAACTCTGCCTAAACTGTGCACACCGACTTCTGCCCGCGCTTATTTTATTGTTATACTGTTGTGGTCATGCTATGAAAGTTTGATCCTAATTCCTCCATTTGTCTTCCTTTCCTTGCAGATCGATCATGGCTGCTCCATTAGAAGTTTGCACCAAAGAGGAACAGCGAGCAGTGATCCGATTCCTATGGTCAGAGGGTGTCAAAGGGTCAGACACCCTCTGACCAGTCTTCTTGTGGATCGAGAAGTTTAAAAGTGGTCGAACAAGTGTAACGCATGAAGAGGGAGCAGGACGGCCATCAACCTCCACTACAGAAGACAACACTCGTAAACTTCTCGATCCACAAGAACACAGTTTTTCGTGATAGTGCACTTCCCCATATTGCGATGATAGTCTGCGATGAATATCTGACCCTTTGACACCCTCTGACCATAGGAATCGGATCACTGCTCGCTGTTCCTCTTTGGTGCAAACTTCTAATGGAGCAGCCATGATCGATCTGCAAGGAAAGGAAGACAAATGGAGGAATTAGGATCAAACTTTCATAGCATGACCACAACAGTATAACAATAAAATAAGCGCGGGCAGAAGTCGGTGTGCACAGTTTAGGCAGAGTTATGTCAAAAGTGTAGATAATTTTTGACTTACCCTCGTATATACAGTATTAAACTTTTAAAAAAATGTTAAAACATTTCAGGAATTCTAGCTGTAGCAAAGATATTTTTCAGCATTCATTTTCTATTAAAACAATCACACACACAATATATATAAGTTTTTTAAAATATATATTTTTTTTATTTAAGGAAAACAAATTTTCAAACAAAACTGTAATTTAGCACTTAAAATACATTAAATGATTGAGATCTATTAAAAATCAATCATCAACTTTCAAAAGTTTTATTCCAATTAATCATTTTATATTTATTAGGTACAAAATTTCTTTTGTATTTTCATATATAAACTCAAAATTTATATGAACTTTGTACAAATTTAATCAGAAATACAAGTGTTACCATAACTGTATCAGACAATATTGTGCAGCATCATTGCAATTTCTAATATAAAACATGAAAACCGAATTTTATAAATGAAAATCCCAAAACAGTCCAAAAGAAAATGTTTTATACATGGTGTTTAATATTTTAAGAGATTATTATAAGATGGTGGAATTTCCACAAAAATCATGTCCCTTTATCAAATATTTATTCAAAAACTTGAATATAAATCAATCATTGTTTTTCACTTTTGATTTTTAGGAAAAATATCTTGAAGTATAATGGGCTAATATGATATTTTTGATTGAATTCATAATGGAAACTAGAATGAATATCAGTTCATTCTATTCTCTGAGACTATTTAACAGAAACTAAATAAAAACAGGAATCCCTGTTGAAAGGAAAAGAAAACCTTGCAGCAATAATATATAATAGTGGTAAAATTATTCTTAAAAATAAATGAGTATTAGAGCATCTTTTTAAAATTACACCTTTTTTTTGCAAAATGTGCAATGATGGATTCAAAAGTGTTATATTTTAGTTTTTTTTTTATATATTATAAATATAAATATAATAAAAAACTGATTTATCATTATGGACTTACTTCTTCTTTTTCTACCAAGTTGGTCATTAAATAAGGGACGGTAATCAATGAATGTCGCTTCTTGTCTGCTATATAAACCCACCAATATTCTTGTTTGTCCTAATAATTCAAATACAAGACTGTTATTAAATTTATAATAAAAAATAAATTGTTAAATATAATTTCCAATAATTGGTGAACTGTTAAAAAAAATATTAATTTTATAGTATCAAGACAAAATTATTGAGAGATTGCATCTAATAAAAATTAACACAAAAACTGTATTTATATTTTTACAAATGCTGAAATATAAATACAGATATAAAATATAAATTTTGATTAAAAATATAACTTTATATTTTCAATTAGAATTTGGTTATTATAAAAATAAATAACTAATAACAAATATGTAAATAAAAATGAAATGTAAATAGAGTTGAGTATCTTAATCTGAAATGCTTGGAATCAATAATGTTACAGATTTTGGGTTTTTTCAGATTTTGGAATACCTGATATGAGGAAGTTGAAGTGAAAAAAATTCACTGTCAGATTTTTTTTGACAGTTTTAATGATATAAACAATACAACAGAAAATCCCTTGAGGCAACACCTGAAGTTTAAGCAGTACAATCAGTATTACCTGTAGACAGAGAACAAATTTTGATCCAAATGGTACTATGGATAGAACTGGCAGCCAGCATTTCTGTTTATAGTACTGTGATAAACACACAAAATCAACACAATATTAAAAAGGAAATATTTCTTACTATCCTCTGTTTCTTCTCAAGATAATCCTTATCAATGATAGCATCTAACGAAAAGAAGGCAGTCACAAGCTCAACACACAAAGGTGGTACATCTCATTACACAGGAGTCAACATAAGGTGCACTACCAAACCGGACAACATCTGAGCAACTATGAAGCTGATAAAACTGAACTCAAATTCAGAACAACCTCCCCTAACATAAAAAATATATATTGCAACATGGAACATCCAAGGCCACCTTCAATTTGGGAAGTTGAACATTATAGAAAAATAATCTCAACCTAATATCAAATTCCTAGGATTGGCAGAAATTCATTGGAGAGGGAATGAATACTTCACAACCTCTTCTGAAAATGCAATCTACTTCTCTAATCTCATAAATAGAAGCTCAAATGGAGTTTCTCTCATTGTTCCAAGCATTTAACCTTTTGCTATAAGTTACAACTCTGTTAGAAACAGAATTCTCACCTTATATTTGCAAACCCCAATAACATAACAATTGTCCAAATCTATACTGCCACAACTGCTGCAGATAATCAAAATATCAATAAATTCTATGAAGATTT
This sequence comes from Olivierus martensii, assembly GCA_000484575.1. Lineage (NCBI taxonomy): Eukaryota > Metazoa > Arthropoda > Arachnida > Scorpiones > Buthidae > Olivierus > Olivierus martensii. Next base: position 13,241 of record AYEL01083322.1, on the reverse strand, counting down.
CAATAGTGTTCTAAACAAAATATCACCAAAAAACATTACAGATCTATAAGATGGCTTCAATGCTAAAATCAGATCCATTAGTAATGATCCACACCTGAAACATATTATTGGAAAACACAGAATTGGCAAGAGAAACAATAGAGCTGATAGACTTCATTTTGTGCTGAAAACAATTTAATAATAGCCAATACTCTTTTCCAACACTACATAAAGAGACTTTATACCTGGAAATATAGAAAAATTCAAAATGCCAAGAATGTGATGATTGTGAATCTGATCAACTACTATTAGCAGCAATTTACAAATTTTATCTCAAAACCAAGAGCAATCAATTCAACTCAAATACAACTTCTAACACAAATAAGATGAAAATTAATAACTTATTCTCTAACTTAATCCAAACTGTTGACAATATACCTAAAGAATTATGAGAAAACACTAAAAATATATTAAGATAGCTAATAAACTAACTGAGGCAAAGAAGAAGAAAACATCTCCATGGATCACTTCAAACACTATGAAGAGAATAGAGAAAAGAAGAAAAAACATTTGGACTAAACTTTGTTGAGAAATTAGAAACTTATAAAGCATGAGTGAGGAAATTAAAAAACTGCAGAAAAAATAATGATGATGGATTATCTGGATCTTTATCATTCCTGAATGTAATAAAAAAATATAAGACCTTTTGGATGCCAACCTAACATTCATATTTAGAACTATTAACCAAATATTTATTTATACCAAACATTTTTATGTAACTCAGATTTTGCATAAAATCAGTTAAAACTTTGGCAGAGATTCTAAAACAAAAATTACTTGAACTAGGTGAACTATGGTGATTGCACTTATACAACATTATGGTGCCCTATTATTCCTTAATTGAAAGAGAGACAATGCTGAATGGAATGATATCATATCAATAATATAATACTAAAGATAAATAAGCAATCACAAATATAAATAAATCAAGCCTTAAATGCTGTAACCAACATGTTTGGACTTGTAACTTATAAATACAATAAATATTAATGCATTATACTTAACAAAAAAAGAGAGAAAATATTTAGGAAAATGTTTTTACATAAGTTTGGATTTACAGAGATTTAATATATATAAGTTGGGGAAAACTTGTATATTTATAACATATTGTAATTTTAATTTGAAACAATTTTATTAATTATGTTTTTGCTAATAAAGTTTAATAACAATTAAAAAATTTTGACTAACTTCTGGAAAAAATGGACAATGAACACTATGAGATTTTTTTGACTTGGTTTCTAAAACTTTCTCTTTCTTTGCCATTTTCTGTTGAAATTTATCCCATTCTTCATCCTCTTCCTCATTCCCTTTGTCTTGACGATCTCGATTATTTGATCCCATATCTTCACTAATATCATCATGATCACCATTTGACCCAGAGTGACTACTACCTGCATCAGATTCAGAATCTGTTTCTCCACTTTCTTCTGAATCTCTCGTTCTTGTTTTTTCTTCATGATGCTAAAGATAAATAAATATTTTTAATTTGTAACTTCATTAATCAATCATTTATATAACAGTTAACTGATTTTATGGATATATATATAAAATAATGTACTTGGTAAAATTCAAATTATAAAAAATTTCAAAATCAGGATTGTTTGCTTTATATAAGAGAGAAAACTGAATAAAAAAATTTTTAATTTTTAAATTAAAAAAATCAAAGTAGACTTTTATTTATGTTTTCGTGATGACAACACAATAGTGAATTAAACAGATGACCAAGTCAGCATTTGCTTACTTTGGACAGGTCTTTTTTTTAGTCAACAGATGGTGCCACACTCCATTCTTGTAGAATACTATGTGGCGGGGCGAAACAAGCCCTTCCACAGACTGCCCATCCCTGCGGAGGGGCCAGCCGGATTGTGGAGGACAGAAATCAACGGACCGGGCCCAGATCCCATGATAAAATTTTCAAAGGGTGGGACCTGAGATGCGAACCGGGATCCTCTAGAGTGGAAAGCTGAATCTTTTACATGCGGCCAATCTGGCCGACCTCGTTGAGGAAGTCAGATTGTGAAGAATAGGGATCGTTGGGAAAGTGCGGCCCTAGGCTATATTTCATTAATGCAATGTGGCCCTTTCTCCCAAAAGTTTGCCCACCCCTGGGTTAGAATCTATAGTAGAAGAGCAAGTGAATGCACAGTCATCTGATTTCTCACGGCCAAGAGTACGGTCTAGAAATCAGGACTAGACCGTACTCTTAGAATCTACGCATTATGACGAACCACCTCCGCCATAGCTACTATAACATATCAGGAGTCAGACAGCCAGATTATTATAGGTCGTCACCATATAGAATTCTGTTTAATAATAGGTTCAATCACTGAACTCAAAATTATAGGGAAAAATCTATAGCAAAAATTTCGCCGTAAAAGAACTTTGACGTGTTGCTAGTAGGTGAACAGTTTCAGAGTCTACCGCAGCTGCCACTACATTCATTCGAGGAATGACCTTGTTGTACTCAACAGAATTCACAAGTTAAAAAGTGCTGTTGGTCACACAAAACAACAAATTCTCGACAGGAGCAGAATAAGGTCGCCCATAGCCAATCTACTAAATCAATGAATAAACAGCCAAAAACTCTACACACTATAATATCAGTTAGAGAAACACCACAACAAAACAATCATAACAAAAAAGGAAAATATCAATCGATTGAAAGAATAGCATGAAATAGTATCAGCTATAAATGTGGATCCCTGCTTAAATTGTCCGATAAACAGGTGACCAAGTTGTTTAACAATTGACACAAGAGCTAAAGTTACTTTATCATCAAAAAGATTTGTGGATTCTATGAGCAAATTTAAATTTTCATGAAGCAATTGGCATCTGGAATTATGGAGTGTTATGGGACATTTGATAAAAACATATGATAAATACACATTCACATTTCAAATAGATCCATTCCAATTCAAACATGCGTGTTATGTAGTTGACCCACATATAACTGTGCTGAATGATGGTATTTTGGGACGCAACATAATGACTAAACACCATTTAACTATATCATTGCATATTTCAAAGATAACATTAGATAATAGTATTCAAATCATGCTTAAGGGCAAAGTGTGCAACCAAACCAGAACCAAATGCAAATGCAACTGTACTGATAAGCATTCAGGTCCACAATCCAATAATTCACATACGAGGACTAATTCCATGCACCAAGATCAAGACAAAGTCACACAATCACAGACTGTAAAGATAGCTAAAGTAGCAGAGAACATTAAAAGAAAAAGAAAATTTCTAGTACATGCCAACCAACAAAAACTGGCAATAGCTTGAATGGAGTCTGAACAGGCAGAGGAAGTAGAGTCGGGTCAAGCTTGACCCGATCCCTCGCTGGAGAGAACCCCCAAGCAGGTTATCGACCATTAGTATGAATTATTATTTTCTTCGTCGAGCCCAGAGCTCAGATCAGGCGAAGACATAAGCAAATCAGACCCCGATATAAGCTCTCAACCTCAGGCTCTCCACAATCATTCCGTGAATAGTCGAGGATCTATCCCTAAAATGATAGGGAACCTCCCTATTTCAGCACGATCTAGAATTCCGAGAATAATCATCAAGCAACATAAATAAATAATAACAATATTTATGATAAAAATTAAATAGATTACATTTTCATGAGATAAAACAACAAAGGTATTGTAATACATTTAAGAAATAGTTTGTTCCATGTTCCTGTTTCATAGCAAATATTTTCATATTCTTATGAAACAGGATATTATCAATACATAATAATCTTTTTATATGTTTTTTTTTCTTCTATCTTTAGGATTACTTTGCAAGATCACCTGCATTTAGAGGCAAAATGATAATTTTTGTAATATTTTTTGTCAATTATCAACTTGAAAAAAATTTAATTTGATGTAATATTTCATTTTGTTTAATTATTTTTATTTTTTATCATCAAATTTTGTACAATATAAGAAATTTTTAATTCAAATGTTAAATTATAATCTATCATAAGTTTTTGAAGAAATATACATAAAAAATAAATACTCAAGTCTTAATGCATATTATATTTCTAATATTAATTAAATTTAAAATATCGTTCATATTTATCATTCTAATGTGAAAAAATGTGTAATCAATTAAATATATCTATCCAATGTTAGTATAATATTCCATGTAATTATTATTTGATTTGAATGAATTTATAGATATTATTTGAATTCATTAAACTTATTCAATATGATCAAACTCTGATCATAGTTACTGATGTAATAAAATAAAAATGTCCCAAATGGTGAGATGCATTATTTGGTATATTCATTTTCTTAGAGTATTCTCTCTCTGGAAAATTATGTATTGCCTAAAATTAAAAAATTAAATAATAATAATGGATGCAAAATTGGATTTGAAATGAATCATATAATCAATCAGCAATCTTCACTAATTATTTATATTAATAAGGAAGCTAACAAACCTTTAATGAAGCTTTAGTATCAGTGGTGTTTTGTTGCTGTTGAGTTGTGAATTTTTTTGACCCAGAGTTCATAGATGGCTTTACAAAAGGCTTTTTCTTGTTTTTTCCTCCTCCTCTTCCAGGAAGACCTCTTTTCTTCTTTTGTTTTTCCCAAATTTTTGGTTTGCGAGTATGAGGTGAATGTTCTGTTACATTTTGTTGCTGATTCTATAATTAAGGAATAACAAAAAATTATATATCTACACAAAAGATGGTAACAAATGAATCTAAAACAAATCATTAAATTGTTGTTAGTCATAAAATAATTGAAACAGGAATAAAACTAACTAAAAGTAAATATGGTGGTATAATGAAACTAACAAAAGATATGGGATAATCTTATTTATTAGTGTTACAGTGACATCATTATTTGCTAACAACAATATTAAAGTAAAACTATAAATATTGTTGGTAGAATAAGCAGTTAATTATATTCATGTTTACTAATAGGAAATATACTAACATCATTTTCTTCTGCTGGGTCTTCCATTTCTGGTTCTTGATTATTTTGCTCTTGATCAAAAATGGTAGACATATTCCGACGAGTCAATGTAACAGTTACTGTGACCATAGCACCAGCAGTAATTGTACAAGAATCTTCATCATCCAAAACTAAAATAATTTTGTTCATAAGGTGATTATGTGTAAACATTTTTATATATATAATTGTAACAAATATCAAAAACAAACACAAAGAGCAGGATAATCGATAAATACCGACTTTAGATTTTTCTTTTTTAACTAAAAATAAATTTATTGTAATGCTTTTGACCCTCTGGGTCTTCTTCAGCAAATCATAAAAACAATATAAATGTTAAAAAATAGTTTTTAGAATAAAAGAAGGGATTCTAAAAACACTTTATATTTGTTTTTGATATTTGTTTAAATATGGAGAAACATATTTTAAATCTTAATAGGATATAATTGTATGATATAATAATAGAGGTGATCTTTATGGTCAATTGTAGCAGATTAAAATCTTCTGAAACATTATAAAAAATAGTGCAGGTTAATCGAAGAAGGTTTTATGGAAATATCGCTGTTGGTTGGTTAATTTCATAATTTTTCCTGAATCTCTATGATAAAATTATGGCCTTTTTTGAAATAATAAGTTAGAATATTAAATAAATGTTAATATATTTATATAAAAGTAATACTGAAGAATTAAAGAATGTAAACGTGATGTATTTTACAAGAAGAGGTTTCTTATATGTAAAACAGTGTAATGTAGTTTTACAGTTCTTTACATGTTAAGGTATATACAGTTCTTTCTAATGATTAATTGTAATAATTTAATATATAATAGTTAAGTAATGTTCCTTTTTAATTAAGGAATGGCAATATTCAAGTTTTTTAGAAAATGTTTTTTGGAAATTGTTAAATTTTAATTTGAACAAATTCCTGCATATAACTGAAGAGGGCCTAATTATAGGTTGAAATGCATCTTAAAAGCAATGAATCTTAATTATGAGAAATTATTTAGTATAATGTTTATGTATAGTTAGGTTATTTTAAGTATTTTTAAATTTTTTAAACTTTATGGAAAAAACCTCTTGCTTTACGTTTAAATTTTTTGTAATAAATTATCATTTAAATTTTAGAAAAAATGTTTTAATTTGTTTCCTGGCTTTTTAGCAAAACACTGAGAACCAGAGTGATTTTTGAATTTGGCTTTACCGGAACAAATTTGGAATACTTGAATATTTCAGTACAATTAAGGATATAATCGTAATTTAATCTTATAATCTATACAACTAATGATGAAAATGAAATTTATTAAATAAATTCTGTTGCAAAAAAATTACACACACAAAAAATAGCACAAGAACTGCAAAACTGCCAGCAGTATACAAATACTTTTCAGCTAGATATATAAATGATTAAAATTTCATCACCAATGTATGCACAGAGAATTTTCAGAGCTCATGAGAGAGGCAAATCTGAAGGCAATATAAAGAACAGCATTTATAAGTATGTTTATATCTGACTGATTTTCTATTTCATCATGTTTAGTACTCTATGAAGATGTCTCTACAATGTATCTATCAGCAGTATAATGTGAGGATTACAGAGGGTGGGCGCTGTTAAAAGATGTCGGGATGCCAAAATTGGCCGAATTTGACCTTCGCGCTTGGCATGTGGATCTGTGATGCCGAGGTCCGGGATCGGAAATTGACTCAAATAACTACATTATAGTCATAACAATATTTATTGAAAAAAGCGTGATATAATTTGAAGCGAAGTGGGTTGTAAATACTGTATATTTAACCTAATTTTACAACTGATATATTTTTCTGATAGAGAGAGAGTGAGTTCTGTCGTGTCCTACCTTACACATACCTGAGAGAGAGTTTGCAGACCTTATATCAATAATTCATCTCAAGTAATCCATATACCACGAAATGTCTAAATGTTCACAAGTTCATTGCACAAAGTTCACCATATTCGCTATCCTTATCAGTCTCGTCGTAGTAGTCCACCATTGCTGCCATTCGTCGGCTAATATCATTTCCATCGGACGTCCCTCCGACGGGACGAGTTGCTTTCCTGTCTTTTGGCTTACATTTTCTTTTTTTCTAACTTCTCTTGGAAAATTATAAACTTCTTTTCTTCAATCTACCTCTCTGCGTCTGTGTCTTTTTTGAACACGGAACTCATATTTATTTATTCTTTCCATCCCATTTGGAGAAGGAACTTTCCCACGGATAGACAAGGAACTAGCAAACTTATCGAAGTTCCCTGTTAATGTTATCTTGATCGGTCTTTATTAATTAATTATTTTTTTTTAACAAATTTTTTTTTCTTTTAATTTTTAATTTAAATTTTAACATAATTTCATATTATTTCTATAAGACAAGGGAGTGCTGTTTGGGGGGTCTCCAGGCCCTTACAATAAGCAACTGAGTAAATTTGGGAGAGGTCGCTTCATAGGTTTACAGCAAATCTATGATAAACCTGTGGCATTTTTTTTTGCAACAGAGTATATTTAATAGATTAGTTTAAATAGTAACAAAATGAAAAATTACAAAATAATTAATAATTAATTAATTAATTATTATAAAGATTTTTTTACTCAAATACATTTGAATAAAAAAAAATTTGATGATGTACAAGTTAAATTCATTTTTAAATATAACTACTTTAAAATGCAAACTTTTAAATTAGAAATAACTTACCTTCAGATCTTACATCTAAGTCAATTACTGGAATTCCTGCCAAAACATTCATAACATCTTCATACTGATCATCTGTCAGACTCCTTAACAATGCTCTCCTTTCAGTATTTTCCATGCATGCCAATTGACGAATGCTTCGAATATTTCTCTAAATGTAAAATGAGCAAATTAATTTATATAACATATTAAATTTTCAATGCTGAATAAGATATACCTTGTTAACATGGAAAAATTCATAAAGGGTATCAGTATATCAGACATATTACATAACCATGCTTTTCAGAGTTTAAAATTTTGCTTAAAGTTTAAAGTTTATCAATAAATTTTCAATTGTATTTCCACAAGTTTAAAATAGCTTAATAAATATTTATTTAAATATTTCTTCTTCTACATGTTAGATGTATTTTTTCAAATTTCAATATTAAATATGGTTGACCAACTGACAATGTGGAAATATTTTTGCTTTACATTCAAAAAACCTGGGAGTAAATTCAGGCTAATAGTTCTGATTTTATATAAGGTGAAAGACGGAAAAGTGCCATTAAAAAGAAAAGATATTAAATATAACTTTGTTAAAGAATTTAAATCTTAACAACTACAGACTCACACAAGTATTTCCTAAACAGCAATGCCAGTTTTCCTATAATTTTATAAAATTAGCATTAGCATTGAATTTTTATGCTTTTATATTTTCTTAATTTTATTAATATGAAACATTCAATAGCATATTATATACAGCCATTTGCTGACTTACATAAGGATTACATTTTTAATAACTTTATACAAATCTGATTTTATAAAAATCAGAAAAAATTTTTTAACAAAAATCCTGGATTAAAAACTCCCAAAACTAAATGACTACAATGATTATATCTATACAATGTTATAGTATCACATTGTTCCCTGACTGAAAATGAGAAAACACAACACAAAAATGGAATGATATCATAACAGTAATATGATACTTAAAATCAACAAATAACAAACAAAAACAAATCAAGTAACATGAGCTTAAATGTTGTAAACCAACATGCTTTGGAATGATATCATAACAGTAATATGATACTTAAAATCAACAAATAACAAACAAAAACAAAAATAAATCAAGTAACATGAGCTTAAATGTTGTAAACCAACATGCTATCAAATATAGTAGCTATTTATGCCAATATCAGTCCTATGAGATAAGAAGATCCCTGTGCATCTAAAGGGCAAAGTATACAGGACAGTGGTGAGACCAGCAATGCTGTATAGAACGGAAATACTCCCCCTTAAGAAATCCAATTTACAAAGGATGAAGGTGGCAGAAATGAGAATGTTAACATGGATGTGCGGAGTGACACAAGCAGACAGGATTAGAAATGGGGGACAGTGAGGGTTACGGATATTGCAAGTAAAATCAAAGAAAGTAGATTAAGATGATTTGGCCAGATAATGAGAAGAGATGAGAACTACACAGGCAAAAGACTTATGAACATGAAAGTTGAAGGAAGCAGGAAAAGAGGACGACCCAAGAGAAGGTGGTAAGATTTGTGGATGATGATCTGAGATCAAAGGGTCTCAGAAGGGAATGGACAAAGAACAGTACGCAATGGAGAAAGCTCATCAAAAACAGCGACCCATACAAAAATGGGAAGAAGCTAAGAACAGTACGCAATGGAGAAAGCTCATCAAAAACAGCGACCCATACAAAAATGGGAAGAGGCTTGATGATGATGATGATGATCTGAAAAATTTTTAATAATTACAGAAAATATTTTATGTAAAGTTGAATTTATATAAGTCATGTATTATATAAGTTGGGGAGTGACTGCAATTGGTTTTTTTGACATTGTTCATAGTGAATTTATTATGATCATTGTTTTCTTGCAATGAATACTTTATTGAAATTGCTAAACAATATCAGATATTGATTTTTATTGGAGACGCTCTTTCTTTCTAATTTTTATGCTACTTTCCAATCAGAGGTTACACTAAATGAACTAGTCCTGGAAATACTACAGACTTAGTATTCCCCATATACATTATAATTAGATCTTTCTTTGAATTTAATGCTGTTTCCACATGGGAAAATAATAAGTAATGGGCAAATTCAAAGCCCACCAAAGGCCATTCATACCAGTGATGGGATTGGCCATTATTAAAGGATGGGGTTCAACCAAACTGATTCTGATCTCTTCTGAAAACTTTGAAAGTAATCATAACTGAACTTAGATCTTCTATGTAGAAAGTTAACACTTTTCCTGAACCTAATCTCCTGGCTGACAATATGATTGGATTGGTCAACAACTCTTCCAAACATGGAGATTAATGGGCCAAGTTCAGATTTCTCTAAAATTATGTGAAATATGGGATCAAATCCTTCAAGTCAACAACAACAGCTGTGTAGTTTGTGCAGATAAATGTTATACAGGGTGTTTCAGAAATAGTCATACAACTTCAGGATTGAGTTTGCCACATCTAAACAAGAAAAAAGTTCATATAAACAGATGTTTGAAAATTTTTTATTTTTGAGTTATATTGAAAGATTGCATTCATAACAAAAAGCAAATTATATTTTATTTCAAACCAGAGAAGATATTTACAGTTATACATTACCAATGTAATCAATTGCAATAAATGCTCGAAATGTGCTCCTGCTTCAGTGCAACATGGATGCCATGGACTATTCATATATGCAATGAAGCAGATGGAGTTAAGCAGTAAATGTCCTCCATCTGCTTCATTGCATGTATAAACAATCTGATCAATGCCAATATAACTGTAGATATCTTGTATCAATGCCAATGTGTCCATACACATTGGCATTGATATGAGATATCTACAGTTATATCAAAGCCAATGTGAATTCTTGCAAGAATTCACAATGGCCTTGATACAAGATATCTAAAGTTATATTGGTATTGAATCAGTTGGAAGACAAATGTCTTCCATCTGCTTTAGTGCCAATATAACTGTAAATATCTTGTGTCAATCTGAAATAAAATATGAGTCTATTTTTTGTTATTGAATGTGATCTTTCAATATAATTCAGAAACCAATAAGTTTTCAGTATATGTTTATACAAACTTTTTCCTTGTTTAGATATGAAGAACTCATTCCTGAAGTTAGTACAAATATTTCTGAAACACTTTATATAATGTTTTTATGTAAGCCATTGGCAATATTAGAAACTTTGTTGTAGAAAATTTATTTTATTTTAAAGATGTGTTATTAAAATTATCATTAATAATTATATTTTGCTATCATTTCTGTGTATTTTAAAATGATAATTCAGCATATCTGAGCAGAAAAAAAACAGTTGATATTTTTGAGTTCAGGAATGTATAATAATTTTTTTCATGTTAATAGTAATTTATTCCTCAATTTATAATAATTTGATTTAAGAACCTGTTTTAGGACTGCTGCATGCTCATAAAAAAAGATTTAGCTGTACCTCAATAACAGTAAAAGATAAAATGATTTTCCTTTTGAACAGGAATAATAATGATGACATATAATTTATAAAACATCCCTAATAAACTGAAATTTCAAAAATGTTTGAGATAAAAGAATAGTTTCTTTTCAATAAATTATAGATAAAATAATTATAATGAAGATAACATCAATACTAAAAAGCAAAGATAAACTTTTAATTATAGATTAATTATAGAAAAATGTTTTAGGTTATACTGTAAAGATTCTTTTATAATCAGTTTCATAATTAGAATCTTAATCATTTATGATGTTAGGAATTCTAAAATTCAAATTTAAAAAAATTATATAAATATTCTAAAATTTCAAGATTTATGCACTATGCCATATATCTTTTTTAAAAATATATTTATTATATAAATTATACAATAAAACAAGGATTTATACTATTATATTAAGTTAAAAATATTATCTTATATGAACATTAAAATTTGTAGAATATACAATCTATTAAAATTAATTATAGATATAAATATTCATAATTTACATAAAATCAAAGCTTACATTTCAATTATGATTTCTGAATGTGCACAGAAATTTAAAAAAATAAATAAACAAAATGTTGATAATAGCTGATAATTTTTAAGAAGCTCCTTACATCATAGAAGGATAAATCATAAAATATAATAGAAATTATATATAACTATATAAAAACATCTCTAGAATGGACATTGTAGTAAATTTTATAATTAGACAAATCTATATCTAGAGAATCTGTTTAAATGTTACAGCTTACCATACTTCATGTGCCACCCCAAGGAATTGGGATAGATTCTGATATGTTATCATTTATTATATTACTCCTCCTCTCTTTATATTCCAGCTCTAGCAAAAAGAGCATATAAACATCATAATATAGTTAAATGATATGGCTCTAAAATGATAATGTAAAAACCTAACAAATATAAAGATTGCAGAAATCTTAGAAAAAATAAATAAAAAAAAGAATTATTTTAAGATATAAATGGATGAAAAAAATTGTATCACTTTATAGCTTAGGAGACAGTTTTCCCAGAGCCCATTATCATTTCATGATCTTAGATAAAGCTCCAATAAAAATTTCGTAAAAAGTAAAAATTTAAAGAATGACTGATTAAACAGCTGAATTATTGTAGATCACAATTCAAATATACCAAAAAAATATATCATTGAAGAGTTACCAAAAAAAAATAGTCAAAATTTTATGATTCTCTCTTTACCATTGGAAAAATTCTAATTGAATTGATATGGGCAAATGCTAAAAGATATGTCAGTCAAAAAAATGCTATATTTGCCAGTGATGGAACTGAGAAATCATGGAAAAAAGCTTTAAATCAGATATCTGCAGAAAAATAGAATACATGTGTTTAACATGCTAAAAAATTGGAAATGGAGTACTGGAATTTATTAGAAGAAATTTTAGAAAATAAAATTGAAAGTTTAATTATCACAGCAAACAGAAATAGTGATAATAAAACTGAATACAATATATCAACCAAGGAAAATAAAATCAGAATTGGCAACAAAACAAATGAATATGAATTTAATTATATCAATCCATTAGGAGAAAATAAAAAAAGTATTATTGTAACATTTGGTTTTATTTAAAAACAATAAAAATATAAATTAATTATTTTATTCATCAAAATTAAATGTCTAAATAAAAACAAATCATTCACCAGATGTTCAGAATTTTTTCTAATTGAATTACAAATAAAAGCTACTTTCACTTTCATGCAATGTCAAGCAAACTATACTGTACTGGTATTTGAACAGTATAATATTGATAATCAGAACACTATAGAAGAGCTAATTACAATTCTTGAAATCAATTAAAGAAAACTATACTGTACTGGTATTTGAACAGTATAATATTGATAATCAGAACACTATAGAAGAACTAATTACAATTCTTGAAATCAATTAAAGCACAAACGTAGGAGATTAAAAACAATTTATTTGGAAAATGTTTTTGGCTATTCGATAGCCATCATCAGTCGAATGTGTACACACACGCACACACGACTATGTTATTAATAATTGTAAGTCATTTGCTAAGCTTTCAAGTTGTAATTAGCTCTTATATATATATATATATA
>AYEL01083316.1:0-41259 GCA_000484575.1 Olivierus martensii | reverse complement strand
AAAAAAACATTTCGAAATAAAATTCGATAACAACTTGATAAAATGAGTAATAAAAATTAAAAGAATCAACCGTTGAATAAAAATATTATTTCATACAATATAAAAATTATTTGCGACGACCGAATAAATATTGCCGTATTTTTAGGATTTATATCATAAAACAAAATTACGGATAATTTAAACAATTCAACCTTTATAATCGATATGATGTTTTATAAAGTTTCATTAATATTAAAATAAAAATTTCGCGCGGGAGAGAATCCAGAACCACGCTCAACTCGAAAAGTTAAGTCCGTCACGTGTCATATGACCGCCTTCGTCATAAACTGGCCACGTGACCTGGAGAGCGCGGACTAGGATGCTAATGGCGGTACTCCGCGAAACGACATAGTCCGATCGAATATCGTTTATTGTGAATTACTGAGGATAATTTCAGCAATATTCCACCCCTAAATCGATTAAATACAAGGTAAGAAAGAAGTTAATATAAAAATTATGAAAAAATTTGCTTTTTTGGGCAGTCCAGGTTACGACAGGTTCATGCTGCGCAGTATTGCTAATATGGAAATAGAAAATTAATCTATCGAATACCAAAGGCCACAGGAGTGAAATGAGTCATTCATCGAAATTTGCAGTTCAGGAATAAACGTTTGTTGGATGTAAATAAATACACTTTCCCGTATTTTAATACAATGTTAAACATTCTAAAACCGAATTTTAATTTTTTGTTTCCACTTACTGTAAGCGATTGATGCTATGCGAATTTGCATTATTTCCAATGAATACCAGTAAGACAAAACATCGCGCATTTCATAAGTTAGCATTTGATATTATGTTTGCGAAATTTAATGAGTTCTTTGTGTGTAATGAAAAACTTGCAGCAAACTATGTAACCCAAATTCAAAGAGCATCTTTGAAAAAATATAAATTAGGATTTAATTATGTGTAATGCATTAATTTGGTTTTATACTGTATATTCTTTTGTTCATGTTTGTTTCATTATTTTATGTTATATTTAAGTACATTTCAGAAATTAAATAAATTTGTATAAAATTACTAGGTACAATGTTCAGTTTAAATGTTTTACGTTGCCGGATTGGCCGCATGGAAACACTTCGACTTTCCACTCTGAGGACCTGGGTTCGAGTCTCGGTACCACCCCTTGACTCAAACCCGGTCCTCCAGAGTGGAAAGCTGAAGCGTTTCTATGCAGCCAATCTGGCAAGGTAAAATATTTAAACTGAACACTGTACATCAGGTTCTTGTCCCGGATGCAGCAAATCTCATGAAAAGTTTTTTTGGGGTGCTGGGCTCGGCCCAGCAATCCCCGTCCTTCACCATCTGGCCCCCCTCCATGGGTGTAGATGCAGCCCGTGGGTTGAACTGGTCCCACCCCTAAGTAATCTCCATGATTGGAAAGGAGTTGTAATACAAAAACCCTTGAAAATATTTATCATGGGGTCAGGCCCGTTGATCCCCATCTTCCACAATCTGGCTGATCCCTCCGCAGGGTGGGCAGCCTGTGAAAGGACTTGTTTCACCCCGCCACATAGTATTCTATCAGAATGGAATGTGCGTCATCTGTTGATAAAAATAATTAATTAATTACAAAGGTCCTTGTTTACTTTTGTCATTAATTTCATACACAATGTAATAAGGAGCAATGCAGATAAACTGTGTATACCTATGCTTTAAAGTTTAGCACCATCTCACATCAACGATACAAATGTACAACTTTATCTTGGAAAATTGAATGTTTGTACTTTTTTTAAATGGATGAATCTATACGATTAATTAAAATTCAGCTTTAATGGTCTGAAAACTATTAAATTTTCATAAATTGATCAAATAGTGCAAATGTTACTAAAGAGAAACTTTTAGTTTGAAGGTTCTCTTTTTTAAACAGTTGCAGATAGTTAATTGTCATATTCGAATATCTTGCTTTCATAAATGTCGAATAGTTTAGAATATATTAATATCTCAAAAGTTTGAAAGTCCAACATTTATCTTTCAACAATTCAGGCTATAGGGTTAATTAAAATAATGTCGAGGTGATCTTTAATGTTAGAACATTACTACATTTCATGAAAATCTATTAATTAGTTCAAAAGTTATTATTGGGGGTCAAACAGGCAACATGGTGATCTCATAAGCCTCAATTTCCTTTGGAAAGTAGGCTAATAAAACAAAACACTGGGGAAATTTCTTTTGCTAATTTACTTTTTAATAAGTGTTAAAATGCAGAAATCACATCTTGTAATTTCCTTATTAACTCTCTTGGAAAAATACTTTCTAACATTTTTCTCCATTACTAGTATTTGATGTAATCAGCCTATTTTAAAATATAATTTAGAATGATTGTTTGCATTGTTGTATTCATATTTTTCTGACATATAACTAATATATAATCACTATACAATTACTCTGTTATCTTGATAGATTCTGTAATAATTTATTATAAAACAATTAGTTTGTATTAATCCCTACTGATATTGAAAATATTGTATTGAATAAATGAGAATCATCTTATGAATTTTTGTTTTGAAATATATTTTTAATTAAATTCTTTCAAATATAATAAAAAATTTATGATTTAAGTATTAAAGGAATATATATGGACTTCAAAAAATTATTTAATTTTTTATTACTAAAGTTTTCTACAAATATACATTACTTAAGCTGATAAATCAATTCAATATTGTTTCATTGATCCATCATTCTTTTCTATCTGGAATTGCTTCTAATCCCTATAAAATTTATCATCATTAACTTTTATTGAATATCAAAATTAAAATTAATAAAATAAAAATGGATTAAAATTTTCAATTAGGAATTAAATGGATTCAGAAAACAATAATGTAAATATCAGTAGATCCTGTACTTCAATGGTTATAAAACTGTTATAAAAAGTTCCATGCTAAATGAAAATCATATAAATCTAATAAAGTTTAAATTTGATTGAAATGAATATGCATGTTAATAAATGGAAAGTTAGTTTGACTGATAGAATGTTCATCTTTTTCTTTGTAAGATCACTATATACATTACATTTTAAGTTTATACAATAGTTTTATACAGTGATGAGAGTTATAATTGATCAAAAACATTATGGTATCATACATGTTTAATGTAATAAAATTTTTTAAGTGAAATGTTCCTACCAAAGTGCTGATAATGTGTGTATGTAATTCTGAAAATGATAGAGAGATTGAAAAAGTAGAGAGAATAAAATAACAAGCATAAACATAAGTATTTAAGGGCAACAAGTAATATTTTTGCAAAAAAATAAATTGTTTAATAAATCTTTTATTTGCATTTTATACATATCCAATACACAAGATTGGATATATATAAAATGGAAATGTTAAACTATATAAATTTGGAATATTGTATTTAGTTTTCAAAACAAACATATGTAAACAAACTTACAATTTGAATTTATACTATGTTTATTTTATTGTGATATTTTTATCTTTTTTATAGTTATTAAGGCTCTAAGTTAGCAGTTCCCCAACTTTTTTGTCCTCAATCTTTTTAATGATGAAAATTTTACAAAGGCCTAATTTTGAAAGTATGAAAGATCTCTTTCACATATTCCACATGTCTCTAATGAATATATCAACTCAAGAGAGATTATATGGAAAGAAAATAAACTTTTATTGAATACTAGTCATAGTACCTAGCATTACTTAGGAATTTTTGCCACATTTTCCTCTAAATAGATATTGTCAATCACACCAACTTGTACATCATTATTATAGTACATATAATATTCTTAATAATCCTTAATAATATAGTACATATTTAAAATGAAAAATCCTTAATAATCTCTATTATAACATCCCAAAAAATATTAAAATTTTTTGATTTGCTTATAGCCTTGTAATGGTATTTTTGAGATGATACACATTTATGATGTTGCCCATTGCCAAATTATAAAGGCCGTGACACACCGAATGCGATGCGAAACGAAGCATAAGAAAGCAATTTCGCGCAGTAACGCGTGTACAGTGTGTCTTGGACTAGCTTTTCTCGTGCAGCTGCTTGAATTAACGTGCGCAGCCGCACAAAAGGAGATGATAAAAGTTGAACTTTGATCAATTGGCACGTGCGAACAATATGTTGCAGCAAGATGCAAAGGAAGCGATCAACCAATAGAAACGAATGTTTTATATACTTGGAAAATGGCAAAAGTTCAACTGTGTGGTTGGGATTCAGATATATAATTTGTTTTAGAAGTACAAAAAAGACTATATCTATATGATATGAAATTAAAAGAATACTGAAAATATATGATCATTTCTTCTTAATAACAAATCAACCACACTCCTCAAATGACCTCTATTGGCAAATCCACAAAACATGAGAAATAACTCGACTGCAATGTAGACAGGCTGTGGCGCAGTACAACGCAAAGCAAAGGATGCAAATTTTTCTGTCATCTTTGTTTCGCTTTGCTTTGCCTCACATTGCGTTCAGTGTGTCATAGCCTTAATGGCATCATCCATCAATGATAATTTGTGAAGCCATTCATTGTTGTGATATAATGACATCATCTCTGGAATCCTGTGACCAATCTCAGAATTATAGTCCCAACAATAATATCGCTTATTCTACAACACCTGTCTTCATCCCAGAATTACTACTTGAACCTTAATAGTATTCTAACATTAAGCTTTCCAAAATTTGAATAGAAGTCTGAAGAAATAAGGAATGTTTTTGCCATTATTCTAAAATGCCTTAATCCCTGAAACAATTCTGACATAGATTATCTTATATTAATTGTAAGTCACTTCTGTCGTCATGAATTTCAATCTTTTGTTAAGATAATGTGTTAGAAACTGCCTATCATCTGAACTAAACTGTTAAATTAAATATTCTGAAACAAATACAGTGCATTAATATTAAATACAATACAATTAATATAATATAATCTGGGTCAAAATATCCAATTGTCTCATAGATGATTAAAATATAACATTCCATTATATTATATGGATAATTTTTTAAATGCTATATATATAATGCTATATTCTGCTTAATTGGGACAAATTTCTCCAAAAAAAAAAATTCTCAAAGAACAAAAACCAAACTAATAAACTAATACAAAATTTAAACACTTAACTGGGACAGTAGCAGAAAAGGATTGATATATTTTAGGGATTTTTCGAAAGTATGGCTACACATACATACATTATATAAATTGGGACAGTAGCAAAAAAGGAATTTTCAATTTTGATATATATTAGAGATTTTTCAAAAGTATGGACAACATACATACACTAATCTTTGCCAAGATGTCAAGAAAGGATTTTACACACATACACTAATCTTTGCCAAGATGTCAAGAAAGGATTTTATACTCAAATTTTGATATATTTTAGGGATTTTTCCAAAGTATGGCTACACATACATATTTAATCTTTGCCAAGATGTCAAGAAAGGATTTTACATTCAAGTAAAATTATGAAATTTTTAATTTTTGAAATATAGGGATTTTTCGAAAATATGGCAACACATACATGCACTAATCTTTTCAGAAATGTCAAGAAAAGATTTTGCACTCAAGTAAAATTGCTTGGCTGAATAAAATTAAAAGCCTTTACCACTCCAAGTAAAAAATTGCTTGGCTGAATAAAATTAAAAGCCAGCCATTTAATACAAGCTGTCGTAGACTGGCTGAATAAAATTAAAAGCCAGCCATTTAATACAAGCTATCATAGACTCTAAAATTAAAAGCCAGCCATTTAATACAAGCTATCGTAGACTCTCTGAAATAAACCAAAATCTACCATAGAAAACCAGCCATTTAATACAAGCCATCGTAGACTCACTGAAATAAACCAAAATCTACCGTAGTGTAATACAAGCCATCGTAGACTCACTGAAATAAACCAAAATCTACCATAGATCAAGCCATCGTAGACTCGCTGAAATAAACCAAAATCTACCATAGACGCTCTCCTACAAAAACAAAATCAACTGCGTAAGGAGTGGACATTACAGAAAGAAATTTCAGGAACATCGAAGAGAAAGCATGATGGAAAGGATTCCAAGTCGAAGAAGCATTAGATCAATGGTTTTCTATAGTTAGCGGGCGAGAAGTCGAAGAAGCATTAGATCAATGGATTTCTATAGTTAGCGGGCGAAGCATTAGATCAATGGATTTCTATAGTTAGCGGGCGAGGCGTGAATATATTAGATCAATGGATTTCTATAGTTAGCGGGTGAGGCATGAATATCAGCTTAGATCAATGGATTTCTATAGTTAGCGGGTGAGGCGTGAATATCAGCACAATGGATTTCTATAGTTAGCGGGCGAGGCGTGAATATCAGCGGCCTAGTACTGAAGAGAGAGATCGGTAAAAAAATAATAATTAGGTACCTATTTTAATAAATCATTAAAATAGGTACCTAATTATTATTTACTTACCTACGAATTACATATTTTATTTTAGAATTTATTATTACTTCATTTAATTGGGACAAAATGGCTTTGCCTGACGTGTCCCAATTAAGCGGAATCCACTGTATATCTACATCTTTTCATATTCATAAATTTTGTATTCATCTGTTCTGTATTGTAATCTGAAGCTAATGCACTTTAAACCATGTATTCTTTAACAAGTTAAATTTATATTTAATAATAATTTCAATTTTGAAAAGGATTATTAAACTGAAAATTCTCAATTATTCTTAATCTTTAGACTCAAAAACCAACAAATTAAACTTGTCATTTTGGTATCTACATTATCAACATAATAATCTCTCATTTCCATTTTTTAGCATAGACTATATTTTTGTGAAACAATTAAAATTAAAATTGAAATTACACAATTAAATCAGCTCATGTTTTATCATGGAGATTTAAATTGGTAAACAGAGAAATTAAAAATTATACAGATAATTTTATTTTAATTCAAAATAAAAACAAGTGCTAATTAAAACTGAATAAAAAGTTTAGAAAAACAGGAATTAAAAACATTGATTATGACAGTTTTATAAAACTGATTCTCCTTGATCTAGACAACTTCTAAAATAATAGATTATATAAGTAGTAAACACATATAATACAAAAGTCTCTTGCTTTAAATATCACTAATAACATAGAAAAAACATAGAAACAACCTTCATGCATGACTTACTGCTCTGATAGAGATGATCTTTTAATTGAGCTTGCGTACATTGAAAACATCGGACGCCAGCACAGCTACTCCAAATCTTTCCTCAAAAGAATTCTGAATAGTGTAAAGTCTAAAATAGAAGTACCTACTCTGATCCCACCTGGCCAAGAAGCACAAAATGCTCCAGATACTTTTACACCTGTACCGTATAATCTCAAAAACTTTCAAGTAGTAAAAAATGTGGCAAGAAAAACCAATAGGAAATTAGCCACACAGAGAGGTCCTATTTTTTTTAACCTCATATTGAATGAAAAGGACCCGTTAAAACTGCAAGCTATGAAAGGGGTTTATAAAATTCTAGTCAAAGACGAATGCACACAAGACCATCTGGCGTACATAGGCATTACAAACAGGAATCTAAGCAGAAGGTTAGCTGAACACAAACGTGACATTAAACAAGCTAACTTAACAACATCTTTAGCATTAGAAGCTTATAATAAGGATTTAACCATATTCTGGGATGATGCAAGAATTATTAAGCAGGTAAAGCCCGGAACGAAACCTACCATCACCGAGTCTTTAGAAATATTAAAGAGAAATGAAGCTGAAAATCTAGTGAATGACCTACCATCACCGAGTCTTTAGAAATATTAAAGAGAAATGAAGTTGAAAATCTAGTGAATGAAAGGACTGCCTGGGAGCCACCCGACCCTTGGAAATACGTACTTAATAAGAGAAACCACTAAGGCTGCTTCTCATTGTGATTTATTGACTTTAACCTTATTTTTTTGTTTTGTATATTTTTATTTATATTAATTAGCTATATATCTATGTATGTTTATAATAGTCTAGTTATATTATTTTATTTGTTTCGTTTAAAACTGATATTTTGTAAACTTCATGTTGTTTACATCTTTTATTATGTAACACAGTTGCATAATAAAGGAATAATAGCAACACGGCTGCCTTATTCCTTTTTACAATTGAATTTAAACTTTAGAACAAACTGCCTGATGATGGCGACTCAGCCGAAAACGTTTGCGATTTCCATGTAAATAAAGTATTTTTCAGTATAACTCAATTGCTATTAGTGCTGATTCCTTTATCCTATTTTAAGTACTCTGAGTATAAGCAGTTTTTTAAGTTTTGACACATAAAACTGAATAACAAAAATAAAAAGAAGTATTGAAAACATTCATATCATGGTGTTGTTATGATATGCAGTCTAATAGGACAGTAATCTAAGAAAAACTATGGGATTGTTTTGGCATGTCACATCCCATTTGCCACAAGCTGCCTGTAGCAGTTGATACATATGACAGTTATAATTATTTTTACCTAAATATGCAAAATATACTGCCTTTTAATATTTATTCATATTTTTGGCTGCTATATAGTTTATGATAAATAATGGAAAGTTTAAGATAAGTTTGTGATTGAAAAAAAGATGGAGTATCTTGATCAAAATAAAAACATCTGATGTATAAAAAATAACGAGTAAAATAAATGAGAAAATAGATACTTGTTACAGTTTAGAAACAGCTACATAACTGATGAAGAAAACATGCAGGTAATTTATTTGAAGCATTTTTAAATGACAATCAAAATACTGTATTTATTATTAGCTAATTCCTCATCTAAGAAATATATTGATTTTGAACACAGGAAACCATGTAGTTATTAAAATTAAGCATAACTGCTTATGACAATAATGAATTACAGTTTTATTTTTTGTAGAAAAAAATTATAAACAAATAAATTTAGGAAAAGCTTTTGTATAATGAAAAGCAATTTTTTCTGACAATTATATTTTAGTTAAAAATTGTTTTGAATTATATAAATATATTTCTATTTTAAATTCATATTGACATTCTTTATAATTAATGTGTGTAAATATTGAATTATATAAATATATTTCTATTTTAAATTCATATTGACATTCTTTATAATTAATGTGTGTAAATAAATGAAAATAATAATATAATTTTATAAAAAAAGCATTTTAATACAAATATCTCTCAATTTACAAATTTTAAATTTAACAAACCAAATAAATGCATACCACTTTTTAATATGTGAAAATAATTTTGTTTTTGTGAAGAAACTTATTTCATCATTGACCGGTTGTCCACTGTAATTTGCTTAAATAAATAATTGCATTTTATTCTATATAATAATTTATAATCTCTATTTCATATCTAAGTAAATTTTTCTTACATATCAATTCTTCAAGTTGTTTTGATGAAAAAATTCTGTAATTCAAATGTTAATACCAATTAACGTAACCTCTTTATTACTCTGCTCCATAATTTCCACACACTACTAAAATAATAATATAATTTCAGCTCACTTGGGCAGGGCACAAGTGCGCTGAAATTATATTATTATTTTAGTAGTTAATCCCAATTTAATAACACAAATAAATGATTGGTTTTATAATTTTCTTGCTTTTCCTCTTCACTGATTGTATCAAATATAATTTCATACCAAATTATATACTATTAATTTTAAGATAAAATTTGCTTCTGTTTTCTTCACTGCTGAATCTGACACTTGACATATACAGTGGTGCCTCGCAATTTGACACTAATCCGTCACCGAAGTAATGTCGAATTGCGGGACAATATTTCCCATATAAGACTATGTAAAATAGATTAATTTATAAGTCCCCATCCCACTCCCCATAATGGATGAGGTGAGAGAGATACACTATATTATTTACTTTATTATATGTGTTTTACTATTGTATAACACATTAAATTACAAAATACACTATTTTATACACAACACACAATTTATTAGCTGTTGGAATGAAGTCTTCCAGCAGACACCCTTTCATCCATAATCTTCTCTCTCTGTTGCAAAATGTTGCAGTTGCCATAGTTGTCCTAGGAATGCCATACTTGAGTTACATTTTAATTGTTCTAGCTTTCTGCACTTTAGCTACAATTTTTTTTTTGACCCTTCGCTCAATCAAATATTCTTCTTTTTGAAATTATTCCTCTGGTCAGTTCTCTTTGAATCCATCCTTACATTTCACTCAAAAAAATAGTAATAATTATAAACTTTTTACTTTCTGAAGAATGTAGAATTGAAAATTAACACAAACAATAGGGGCAAACACAAAAGTAGCCAAAAAAGAACTGATACATAGCAAACAACATATAACACATACATCACACAATTCCATGCATGCACATGCACTAACTTGCTAATTATAAACTTTTTACTTTCTGAAGAATGTAGAATTGAAAATTAACACAAACAATACGGGCAAACACAAAAGTAGCCAAAAAAGAACTGACACATAGCAAACAACATATAACACATACATCACACAATTCCATGCATGCGCATGCACTAACTTGAGAAACTCAAATTTCGAATTGCGGGACGTCGAATTGTGAGGCACCACTGTATAATAATATGAGTATCAGTAATCTACTTTCTATATTTTTCAAATATATAAAACCATTTAATTTCGTAATCGTTGCATATTATTCCAAATATATAAATCTTTAATATATTTTTTATCTGTATATAAATTAGAATTATGGCAATATTTTGTCATTGTATTGGAATATGGCTAAATTTAGTTAATGTAATTCTTTAAATAAGCAAATTATTTTATATCTATTAGTTTTATTAAAATAATTACCAAAATGAATTTAAAATCAAATTCATAATTAATATATTTTTAATAGAAAATTAAAAAACACCTATCAATATTAAGTTCTAGAATATTGGATTTATTTTTGCAAGTAATAAAGAATTTGAGAATTAGATAAATTTAAGTAAATATTTGATGATAATTTTATAATTTTTAAGTAATAAATAAAACCACAATGATTGGTATGTTTATTGCTGTATTATGTTTGAAAATCAGTTGGCACTTAATGGCTCAGAAATTTAAAATTAAGTAGCAGAAAATAGGCTAAACAGGTACTAGCTATTGTAAACTATTATAAAACTTATTATAATATCTAATTTGTAATAAATCAAATAGTACATATAATTAAATAGAAATGTCCTTTAAAAAGATATAAAATATAATTTTGAATACCTTCAACTCTAAAGAGTCATTATCTGCAGACATACAGTATTAGAATTGATTTACTGAAAATCAAAGATAGAATACTTGTAGAACAAAGTTTAAAAACTACAATTCTGAAAAACATAAGGTGGTTAATTCCGGTAAATAAAAGCAACCAATAAGCCAAATGAGTAAGAAAAACTTGTTTAATCAAAAACGTTTTCGGCTATCCACGTAGCCTGCCTCAGTTGTAATACACAGATCAGAGAAGTTTCTCTCCCTCTTTCTCATCATAATAAGTTGGGAACCAATCAGTGATCGGTTCCTAACATCAACAAACTGCAGGTGAAACCCTTCCAAACACATTAACGAGAAAACACAACAAAACATTTTTAAAATAACATTACAACAATTACAATAATCATCAAACCTTGAAACTTAGGTATAGAACAACAAAACATTTTTAAAATAACATTACAACAATTACAATAATCATCAAACCTCGAAATTTAGGTATAGAACAAAAAAATAATAATAAAATACTAACTATAAAGTCTGTCATAAAAACAGAGTTACATAAACATGGGATACTTGTAAACTATCCCCGTTAAGGGAACATATGGTTTACACCCGACTCACTCGTAAGACTTTTAACGAAAACAAACACCTTAGGTCACTGTAGCTATAAATCTGTCCTTACAGAATAATATTTCAAGTCAAGTACAGCAATCAACATTCTTTCCATACATATTGCACTGATAGTCGAATTTACAGGAAAATGTTATAATTGGGTAAAATCTACGTATTAACTAAAATTACGAAATAATAAAATCTAAATAATTATACATCAATTGTATATTAACAAGTTTCAAAATTAAATACAAATTAATAGTACATTAAAATCTAATAATAATATTAAAATTAAAATCTATAAAATACCTATAGCTAGGAAAGGTTAAAATGGAATTGGCCAATTATTATCCACACGAATCTAAACCATGTCATCAGGCATAATTTACAAACATTATAAAAGTATAATACAATACAGTATAATAACAATAATAAAAACAGCCGAAAGTTTAAATTACGAGTTTAAATGCATAAAAAAACGGTACGAGTTTAAATTATGAGTCTAATACTAATTTGCCAGACTAAAAATTGCCAGACTATAATTTTCTTAAGCTGTACAAAAATATAATACATTATATTACAAATAAACAATATTAAACAAAGCTGCCAGAATATAATTTTCTTAAGCTGTACAAAATAATAAATATTATATTACAAATAAACAATATCAAACATAGAGTTCCATTTGGCATGATGCCACACCTATTTAAACTACCCAGCAAGCCAGGCCCAAGCTGGGGAAAGCACAAGCGAGTCATTGTAATTTATTACGTGCTTGGTCTTTCCTATGGAGTGAATAGTAGGGGTCTCTAATATTTTGCCCTCTCTGATTCCACTAGCAGTTTTTAAAACTTTTATTTGATCCCACAAAATAGTGAGGTCATACTCCAAAGCCCTCTGCGATAAGGCCATGTCCACTTCTCCTTTTTGTATGGCATTATAATGTTCTTTAATGTGTTTTTCAATAGGCCGGCCAGTAAAACCAACATAACACTCTTCCCTTCCTAGACTATTGTTAAAGCACGGGACCTCCTACACCCCGGAACTATTATGGTTTTATCCTTATCGTTCCGTATGAGGTCGAAAACAATGCTACTCCTTTTCAGTGCTATAGAATACCCCATATGTTTTTCTAACAGCGGTCTAAGTTTACTGGTAATGTGATTGTAACTAGATCAAACTGAATGTACAATATAATAAAAGTGCTGATAAAAGGTTTAAAGTAGCTTTAAAATATTGCATAAAAAAGTAATGCAATAAATAATAAATAAATACACTATAAATAGTGTGATAATGTTAATTATCATCTAATGTTTAGAAAAGAGAATAAAATGTAAATGATATAAATATATACATTATGGTAACAATAAAGATATATTGTCTATAGATTATAGAATTAGCTAGCATAGCAACAAGAACTAACAGGTATTATCTAGTAAGGAAAGCCACAGTATTGGCCTTATTGGGATTATCTTAGAAATGATGATGATAATATAATTACTACAGATAGTAAAATGTGTATTTTGTTTGCATGTTTGCTCTGTTATCCTAAACTCTTTTATGTGTTGAACCTCCATAAGTATTGCCACTTGACTCTAATGAATGTCTAACAATGCTTCATTAATGAATTTCACTAGAGCTGTAGTTAGGTTTATCACTAGATTTTTCAAATTGAGCTATTATAATTCCTATTATTATAGAATCTGATTGAGATTTAACAATACAGTATATTGCAAAATAGTTGAATTATTTCAATAAGATTGATTTAAAATGAATAGGAGGAAAAGCATTTTTTGAGCCCTTAGTAAAATATTAAAATACATATATATAAAATAATCACCAAAACAAAGTTTAATGAAGAAAATTGGAATAATAGGAAAAACTAAAAATAATGATTGATCAGAGAATGTGGAATGAGGGAGGTTGATGGAACATCCCACATTCCAAAAGTAAGAAGTAAACAAGTAAACACATCAATTAAGTTTTATTGTACTGTTTTCCCTGTCACATCTGGAGCATACTGCCTCTTCCCCCTTATGTACAGAAACCTTTTTTGTTACAATAAAGTTTTGCGTTTTGCAGTAAACACGTGCTTTTTCCTTTCTCTATAACTCGGCCTACGTTCGATAGCTATATCGTTTTTTTAGTTACTAACTAATGCTATATTATTTCAATAAAATTATTTTGCATGTTTTATACTAATTTTGTTACTGTTTCAGATATGTTTTTAGAAAATGCTTTATCTAAATTCACAATACAAAAAAAAAAAAGAAATTTTAAAATTTTATTCTATTTTTCATTTTGGATTTTCTAGATAGTTCTGCATAAAAATAATATTGTGTTCTTATTGTGCTTAATAACAGAAAAACCTACTTAAAGGAAATGTGTATTTGTCTGACAGTTCAGAAACAAATTAGTTTAATATATTTTTGATTTTCTTTACATACTTTTTTATGTTATCAAGTGCAATATATTAATAATATCAGCATTATCCAATATTTCATATGCATGTATTAGCCTAAACTGAAAGCCATATTATTTATAATTATAATTTCTGAGAGATGATAACTAATATTTCTTTAAAGGATTATTTTCTAATGAACTGCATGCATATATTTGAGAATTTCTCTAAACTTCCAATAGATTATATAAATATTTATACTCATTTGATACTGCATAATGTTATAACCATGATTTATCTCATGATTTTTCTGAGAATGATTACATATTTGTTTTATTGATCATATTTGTTGATCATATTTGTTTTAATTTTATTATTATATTACTTTAGAAAAAATGATTATGTGCAAAGTGAAAAAGTGATTATCTGGAAATTACTAATAATATTAAAATATTCCTGTAATGATGATTTTTATGTCATTAAATACAAGATAATACTATTCTGAAAAATTTGTCAAAAGAAAATTGTAGTTTTTAAAGAATATAATGCTGCATATTATTTATGAACCACATAAATATGGGAGGACAATGTGGATACTACAATGATCATAAGGTGGGTATAAAACTTTGAGATGTCAACTATATTTGCAATGTTTGAGATAGGGGCACCCAACCCCAATTCGCCTGTTGATTAAAGTTCAATCCAGGAGTCATCAATGATGATAACTAGCTGTAGACTTTTGCTCAAGTTGTCAAATCTGTGGTCAGGAACTTTATGAAAAAAACACAATCAGTAGAAATAAATATGATGTTAATTATTTACAACTGCAAGAATAATTCTTCCATACAATAAAACAATATTAGTATTTTTAAACTGAGTTCTCTTCATTATACAATCAACGATACAAATGGTGACAGCAGCACAGGATGACCAATACACCAAGGAAGGAAGAACTAATATAGAGATGAAGACAGACAACATTTATATGGACAGATGGTTTGCATAAAGTTGTGGCTAGATGACACATTATTTCTGCTTCCTGGCTTGCTATCTAGGAAACTTCCCACTGGCAGCAAATGACATCAAGGCAAGCTGCAAGTGTAGGTATAATATTTATTATTCTATTAGAAAAAAAAAAATGTACTTTTTAATTAAGAATAAAGCATTTTCTTTTGAATGTTGTATT
The DNA here is from genome assembly GCA_000484575.1 of Olivierus martensii. Lineage (NCBI taxonomy): Eukaryota > Metazoa > Arthropoda > Arachnida > Scorpiones > Buthidae > Olivierus > Olivierus martensii. Next base: position 25,885 of record AYEL01083316.1, on the reverse strand, counting down.
TGTCTAATTTATTTCTTTCTGTGAGGTAGCACATAACCAGATCCTCACATTCTTGCAATGCTGACACAAATCCTAGAAGAAAGATATTAAGATGAAGATCAACTTTTGAAAAAAATTTATTCTAAAATAACATATTCATATATATATGTTATTTTAAAATAAATTTTTTAATAAGCTTATCTTCTTTGTAGTCTCTTTCTAATTTCCATAATCACCACGGCAAGTATAGTTGATACCTCAGTTTTCAATCCAACCTATATAATATGGTTTCTACATTAATCAGATGAGAAAAATAAAATAAATTCACTAAATATGATCCAGAAGCAGTTTTACTGAAATTTATAAACCAAAGTTTTGAGACAATAATCAAAATAAATTTGTGACATCCAAACCTATATCAAATAAAGAAAACTATTATCTGAAAGAGAGTTCAAAAAAGATTATTTGGACCTATTATATTAATTACACGTTTTAGCAAGATTTATAATCTCATAATAGCTTGGATTAGTTGAAAAGCATTGAAACTTAAAAAATTAAAGTTATTTGTACAAAATAAAGAATAATAGTTTTTCACAGAAGACTATTACCAGAAGAGATAACCTTTCAATCAATAACAAAATTTTATCTGATCAGTTCATCCATTAGTAAAAAGTGCATATTTCAGTGAAATATCTGAAATAATCAATATCTCTAAATGAAATTATTCAAATTTTTGAAATCATTGAAGAATATTTCTCAAATTATAAACTATGAAAGGAACCATTACCAGGAATAAATAGGGAAAAGATCATGATTAAATTCATCCTTTCAGAAGTCATATTTATAATCAATATGGTCTAAAATAATTGATAGAATACTTGGATATCTCATTTGAAAAATTAATATCGAAATCATATATTTTGCTAAAAATATGCATTATTTTCAAAAATGTTAAATTAAAAGGATATTCAAATTTATAAGTTAACAGAGATGTTACTTTTATTACAAACCTAATGTATTTGTAGGATTCCTTCAGAAATTGAAAGTTATCTTATATTGAACCCTGAGATATTAAACTTATAATATATACTGTATTGCATAATATATAATATAGAGTGAATCAGTAGAAGTATAAAGTTTGAGTTTCTGAAATAAATCTCCAATTATAAAAAAAGTATTTTTGGCAAAACCTTTAACATCTTTTAATATCGTGCTAACATGCTAAATAACTACAAACTTTTGCAAGATGTCTACTCTTAATCATTCATTATTGTAATATTTTAAATTTTTGTATACTTTTTAAAAATTTTCAAAAATTTGATTAAAATAAATTAGTATTTTCATTAAAATAAAATGATATGTTTATATGTATAAGTGCTTGTAACTTAAACTGCAGTCCTATCAGACTGAATGAAATGTTATAAAAAATTGTTTTTGAAAACAAATGTTGAACATTGGATTATCTATGATATCATCATAACATTATTTACAACTAGTTGGATATAATTAATTGAAATATGTAACAATTTTTCAGCATAAACAATCTTAAGCATGATTGAGAATTAAAACTATTAATATAATACACAGTATATATACTTACTTGACCTTGACCAAGAGAAACAGTTTCAAAATTTTCATTTTGAATTCCTTTCTTTTTAGCAAATTTCCATAAAGTTGTTAAAGGATCAAATCCAGGTGCTAAAATAAATATAAGTGGTATAATTTGTGTAGAATTTTCATAACAGTGTTCTAAATCAGGGGGTGATGGACACACAAATTTTTCCCCTATACAACTTTTAATAAAACTTGTTACCATTTGTATTATCTAAAATTTAAAAATATAATTTATTAATATAAATTGTTTATTAAATAAATTTTAAAATTAAATATTTGATCATTACTAATATTAGAATATAAGAATTCCTCATTATAAATTATAAACTTTCTGTATAAAATAGCATTTTCAATATATTAAATTAGGCCAAAAAATGCACACATTAAAGATTCAGAATTGTAATTTGCCAGAGCCAGTTCAAGGGAGCAGCCAACATTGGTTAAATACAAGCCATAGGAGTCAAAACTTAAGTATACCAGAAGAAAATGGAATTGGCATTTTGCTGTATCATTTGATGCTAGCTTAATTTCAATTGCTAAATTTATTAAAGTTATCACAAAATATTGAGCCACAAAGAACCTACAAAACATTTTAAGTAGGAAAAACAATAAATTTATTATTAGTTAGAATGCTTTGTGGATTACTTGTATTTCTCATAAATCTTGAGCCAATCTGAAATTATAAAAAGTCAATTCTTTTGCAAATTATATCAATATTATTAATTATTGTAATATAATTAACATTATTGATATCTATGCAAAAAAATTTTAAACATAATTTGTTGAAAAATCAAATATTTTCCAACTGTTTCACAGTGCAAAATATTGTTTTATTTCTACTTTATTTTCATTTTAATTATTACCATGTATACTTGTATATATGCTGATCTGTGTTTTTGCCAACTCATGATTTCAGAATTTAAAAATTAGTAAAAATTTGAAATCTTTTATAAAACATCTTAGATTTTGTCACAAAAACATTTTTCTATTGATAACAGATGATTTTAAAAATGTATAATGTGTAAAAAGTCACACTATACTGTCAAAACTAAAAATTTTTAAATTTATAATATTCTTCAATTTGGAAAAAATATGAAATTTCTCCCAATATCAGTTTTTAAGTAGTAAAACAATATGACATTCAAAATAACTCGTTATTCTCTTGGTTCTCTGCTATATGCATATCCATGTAAGAGAAAGAAGTTTTCAGCAGGATAAATTTTATAGAAAAGTCAAACTATTTAATTCAAAATGTTTTGGGCTTATTCACTCCTCTTCAGTTGACAGAAAATTATAAATTCAGTAAACTCCCAATTATGTGGGAAGCGGATTAATCAGGGATAATCCAAAATGTGGAAGTGATGTGTAATTATCAATGTTTTTATCTTAGATGCACTATTTGAAAGATTTTAAATGCCCCAGTTTAATTTCTTTATTATATCTTTAAAAATTGATGATAAAAATTAGAATCAAATTAAAATTACAAATATTTTCATAATTTCTTGTTGCAAATAAACCAATTTCTTGTTTTCCTTTTTCAATAAATTATAGAAATTGGATATGAAGGCAATTTATTTATTTTTTTAATATTAAATTCATATTGTCCATAATTCTAATTTTTTTAGTATTTTGCAGATTATCCAGATTCATTTCCCACTATCCCAATTAATCAAGAGTATATTATACAAAGTTATACATAAATTGGGATGCAAATACAGTGCTTTAGAACAAGAAAATTAAAAATTAATATTTTAAATAAGTTTATTCTTCATAGAAGTCCATAAAACAAAAACCAAAAATGCAACATAACTACATAACACATCATAAAGGAAAGCTAAATAAAGTTATAAGAAAGAAAGTATTAAATGATTTTTTTTATAAATGTGAGTTACATTACTATGACAACATGCAGTAAAATTCAACAAATCGGCAACAATTAGCTCATTGTAGTTTCCATTATATGAACTTCTATAAAAATAAATTTATTTAAGATTTTTAATTTTTTTCTAAAGCATTATATTCTTATTCCAATTTATGTATAACTTTGTATTTGTAATTTTTTGTCAACCAAAGAGGGTTGAATTAAGCCCAAAATGTTTTTAAACCAGATAGTTTAGTTTTTCTATAAAATTTATTCTGCTGAAGATTATTTTTTTACATGAATATAGCATTTCTTGAAATAAATAGATAATTTCTTTTATAATTCTAAAACTTTTCCAAATTCAGTTCATACTGAAATAAATAAAACTACTTTAGATAAAATACTTAGAGCATTGAAACATCAGAACAAATGCAAAGAGAAAGCTGGATAGAGGGCAGGATATAGCTGTGTCACATCATCACATCACATCACATCCAGTTTCCTTACAATATGATTTTATTGAAGTTGTTTGGTCAGCAAAAATATTAAAGAAATATTAAAAGTTTCTGTCCTTAGAGCATTGAAACATCAGAACAAATGCAAAGAGAAAGCTGGATAGAGGGCAGGATACAGCTGTGTCACATCATCACATCACATCACATCCAGTTTCCTTACAATATGATTTTATTGAAGTTGTTTGGTCAGCAAAAATATTAAAGAAATATTAAAAGTTTCTGTCATTTCCAAATCTCAATAAAAATATTTAACAAAGTTTAAATGATAAAAAGTCAGAACCAAAACATGAAAGAGAAATTTTTTTGCAACTGATGGAAATGGAAAACTGATTTTATAACATTTATCTGAATCCTGATACCCAAAATTCCAGCTATTGGGATGCCAGATAATTGGTCTGATATGTGGATACAAGCATACCTCATAATTACAGAAATTACATTCAAGATCCTACTACAAAGAAAATTTTGCTATAAATGAATCACAGCCTTTTTTCATTTGTTAGTGCATATAAAAGCCTAAAAACATATTTGCACTATCCTCCATTAAGTTCCAATAGCGCTAGGCCTAAAAGTCTCAACTAGATGGCCACTTAATAAAGCATTTGCTTACCACATTGGAAGATCCAAATTCAATTCCAGATCTCATATCTCCAATTTTTTAGGATTTGAAAAATACTTTAATAGCAGAGTATTGTAAAGCAAAGCATTGTAATGCAAGTTCTGTCTCTAATTATTGTTAAATATTACATGAATAAATAATAATAATAATGAAATAAATGAAAATCATTTCTTATAAATCTGAAATTAAGAGGCAATAGAAAAGTGCTATATTAAAAACAAAATCAGATACTTATAGAAAATAAAAATCTCTTATTATTACAACATCAATATCATGCTCATATTCTTGTAAAATATCATAATCTCGATAAAAATAGCTAATTTCATATTTAAAATGGGAAATTTTTGTTTTTGAATTTATTATTATAGTATTATTAAAATTGTTTTTATTTTTTAAATCTAAAATTAGATAATTTGAAATTGCATAAGTTAGGAGTATCTGTATACTTTTAAAAGCATTTAATTTAAAAATAAATGTTTTTATGATTTATTTAGTTATATAATGAATATATTCTATAAAAATTAGTTTGAAGATAAAAAATATGACATGATTTTTAATGATATTAAATAAAAATGTAAAACAATTATTATTACAATATAATCTCTTAAATTTATTATCATCACTTTTAACATCTTTAATATTGGATTGATCTTACTAATAGCACAATATAGACATTATACTATTAGTAGACATAATGAATATGCAAAATATCCAGGATTTTAAAATGAGAATCTTTAACTTATTAAATAAATGTTCAAAATGAATATTGTGTATATATTTTTCAAAAATAAAATTCTAAAATCTTGATTAGAGGTATTTGAACCACTTAAAATGCTATCCAGGATTTTAAAATGAGAATCTTTAACTTATTAAATAAATGTTCAAAATGAATATTCTGTATATATTTTTCAAAAATAAAATTCTAAAATCTTGATTAGAGGGATTTGAACCACTTAAAATGTTAGTGTTCATAAACTCTATTATTAATAATCATCAATATATTATTACATAATATCAAAAAAATTACAAAGATATATGTTAAAATAAGGATACACAATATATACTTTATTTATAGTAATATACATACTTACTTTTTCTGGTCTTAAACAACGTAAAACTAATAATCTTTGGAATTCCTCTAAATTCTTTTCCCATGGTTCAGGAAATGGATAGGAATATGGTTCTTCAGTTTCATAAATCTCTTTCCATGTTTGAAGATCATATTCAAAATTTTCTCTGTATAAAATTTTTTAAAATTATATATTGTATTATATATAATTTTAAAAATTACCCGATTATATAGGAATATAATCGGGTATCCCTCGTTTTATGAAGATAAGTAATTTTTTTCTTGAAAATTCTTTGTAAAGTGAAAATTTGTAAAAAAAATTTTCATTAATTTCAACATAAAAATTTCTAATTGGTTTCTGAATTCCAAAAGATAATGAATATATTATTAATTATATTAAAACTTTATTTTTTAAAATTTTACAAAAACTTAAAAATAAGAATAGTAATTCATATTATAATATGAGAATTTATAGGGCTTTTTTTTATAAAAAAATCAGATGCTTGTACTCCTCATCTTATTTGGCTGTGTTCAACAGAGTGGCTGCACACCATTGTAACCAGAAATTTGAAATAGATGCCAGTACAGTGGGTGATCGGTTAACAAACATAATCCATTCCAATAAAATGTTCATTATCCAAATTATTCGTTAACCGATCATCGATTTACCATAGGTTTTAATGGGAATTTGATTAATTCGTTCCGGAGACCCAAAAAAACATAGTAAGAAATTATATAATTTTTTATTTATGTTTATTTATATGTAATAACAATAATATATACATACATAGTCTTGCATTTTCATCTATTATATTTATTTTCCGATAAAGAATCTGTCCAATATCGATTGCTTTTCTCTCTCCTTCAGGATTTTTCGGAAGTGATTAATAGCATCGTCGTGGTAGAGATCTCCAAGCCTGTTGACCTTAACCTGGTATGGGTGCCATTCTAACACCAAAAAATTGTAAAATCTCTCTCTAACCTTCTTTAATAAATCTTTGATTTGTTTTACGTTGTCTCCGAGTTCATTTTAATCGGGAAAACTACTTTTCTTCCATCCTTACCCATAAGTCCACGAGCGCGCAAGGCCTAAGCCTGTCATTCCGTTAGGTTAGTTAAGCCGAACTATCCTCATGGAATATTTTTATCTGGCGGCGGCCACTTATAGAGCCGCCATCATCACAGGCTGACCAATACCCATGATGGGTCAACCGGAAGACTGAAGGATGGGTTTCAATGGTCCAGACCCAGATCCCTCCTAAAAATTGGAGGAGTTGGACCCCCGGATCCTCCAGAATGGTAAGCCACAGCTTTACCACGCAGCCATCTGGCTGATCTGTCATTTGGTCAGTCTGCAGGTCCCATAGTTTGTTCTGTGAAGTGTTAGTTATCCAAACATGTGTTCGTTAACCGAACATAAAAATCTTTCAAAAATGTGTTCGTTATCTGATTTGTTCGTTATCCGAACTGTTCATTAACCAATCACCCACTGTATACCATATTAGGGCATTGTGAAGTGTTAGTTATCCAAACATGTGTTCGTTAACCGAACATAAAAATCTTTCAAAAACGTGTTCGTTATCTGATTTGTTCGTTATCCGAACTGTTCATTAACCGATCACCCACTGTATACCATATTAGCGCACAAACATTTAAAAAAATAAACAAATCATTATAGCTTTATGTTTTATTTGTAAAAATAAATTACAAAAATTTTTTGATTCTGATTAATTACTATACAGTGGTACCTTGGTTAGCAACGGTAATCCATTTCAGGATTACCTTCGTTTTTATTAGGGCATATAATCACAAAACAGCACTGATAATTTATAATAATTATCAGCTATTTCTCTTGTTTCTTATCAACCAATTTTAAATTTTCTATATGCTAGCTGCCACTCAATTTTTGAAATCTTACACATTTAAAAAATAAACAAATCATTATAGCTTTATGTTTTATTTGTAAAAATAAATTACAAAAATTTTTTGATTCTGATTAATTACTATACAGTGTATTGGTTAGCAACGGTAATCCATTTCAGGATTACCTTCGTTAACCAAAACCATTGTTATCCAATGCATGATTCCCCATAAAATTTAATTGAAAATTGATTAATTCATTCTGGCTCACCCCATAGGATTTAATTGAAAATTTATTAATTCATTCCAGCTCCTTCCAACAACCATCATAGTAAATATTAAAAATGTAGATAAAACTCATTTAAAATGTCCTTTAATTGAAAACTGATTAATTTGTTCCGGCTCCTTCCCACAATCATAATAAATATTAAAATGCAGATAAAACTCATTTAAAATGTCCTAAAAATATTGAAAATATCAAAATGCAGATAAAACTCATTTAAAATTGTCCTAAAAATATGGAAAATATCATTTATTTATTATATTTGCTACGTTCTACACTTATTTATTATATTTGCTACAAAAAAAATTAACATTAATAAAATGTTCATGAATGCAGATAACTCATTTAAAATGTCCTAAAAATATGGAAAATATCATCTATTTATTATATTTGCTACAAAAAAAATTAACATTAATAAAATGAATTGTTCGTGAAAACAGTTTTTAAATTTCAATCTTCACCAGAAGAACAATTGGGCTCATTGAGAGTTTTTTGATAAATGAACCTGTAAACACTGATTAGCAGCTTATAGATTCAATGATTATTATACAGATGAAATTTGATTTTGCCTTTTGATGGCAAACAAACAGTGACACACACTTGAAGATTTATTGTCTATATGAAATGAAGGATCTCGGACAGACGTTTTTTTCTTCTAGTGGAATCCGAAACTGCAACATCACACCACTTGAAGGTGTCAAGTAATATATAACACAAAAAAACAATATAATCAGACTCTGTTCGCAGAATTTAAAATAATCGTTTAGAAACCATCTCTAAGAAACTAAAAACTAGTAAACTGTTGCATGTCTATTTTTAATTAATTAAATAATTTGTTCTCATTACTATAAGTCTATTAATTTACTTAAATATATTTTTATATGATTATAATTTTATTAATTTTAATAATGATATTATCGGATTTGAATTGATTATGATTAAAAAAGTAATGATTAACAATTGAACTATGCATCATGAGTAAACACTGATTAGCAGCTTATAGATTCAATGATTATTATACAGATGAAATTTGATTTTGCCTTTTGATGGCAAACAAACAGTGACACACACTTGAAGATTTATTGTCTATATGAAATGAAGGATCTCGGACAGACGTTTTTTTCTTCTAGTGGAATCCGAAACTGCAACATCACACCACTTGAAGGTGTCAAGTAATATATAACACAAAAAAACAATATAATCAGACTCTGTTCGCAGAATTTAAAATAATCGTTTAGAAACCATCTCTAAGAAACTAAAAACTAGTAAACTGTTGCATGTCTATTTTTAATTAATTAAATAATTTGTTCTCATTACTATAAGTCAATTATCATTTACTTAAATATATTTTTATATGATTATAATTTTATTAATTTTAATAATGATATTATCGGATTTGAATTGATTATGATTAAAAAAATAATGATTAACAATTGAACTATGCATCATGAGATACGATGACAAGCTGTTTTACAGAGCTCTATTTTGTTGGAAGTTCACAAATCAGGAGTCGTTAACCAAAGCCTGCATCGTTAACCAAGACATTTTTTTCTTACAGCCACTCGTCGTTAACCGAGTACATCGTTAACCAAGGTACCACTGTATATATTCATATATAAGCCAATCTACATACAAGCCACTCGTCATTAACCGAGTACATCGTTAACCAAGGTACCACTGTATATATTCATATATATGCAATATATATTCATATATTCAATCTACATACAAACTAACCTCCCAACTTCAAATATTAAAATAATATGATATTCATTAAAATGAATCAATAATTTCTTTTATAATTTTAAAAATTTTCTAAATCCTGTTCACTATTGGAATAAATAAAGCTTTTAAAAAATATTATAGTTAATTAGCAAATATACTCATTATTTAAACACAATGGTTAATTTAATGAAATAATAAAAGTTTAACAAGACTGCACAAAACAAAAACAAAAGTAAATACAAAGCCTTTTAGACCACTAAAGGGCTTTGTATTTTACTTTAATGAATTTTATTAAGTCAAATATACACAATCAATTTGTTATGAAAATATAACTTCTACAATCAATGAACAAGATGGGAAAAATATCATAAAAATAATCACCATATATACCTGTATATATGGTAATTATTTTATATAGACTGAGAAATTTTTTCTGAAAAAAGAATTTTGAAAAAGCAGGTTGAGACAATAAAAATGAGGAAAATTTTTTTAAGATATTAAGATTCACCAGCTCAGTCATGCTACATTCCATTATATCTTCATATTAGCTGTACAATCTTTCATATTTGTTCCTAACAAAAATCATTATTTTATCAATTCTTTATGAGGAAAATTTTTTTAAGATATTAAGATTCACCAGCTCAGTCATGCTACATTCCATTAAATCTTCATATTAGCTGTGCAATCTTTCATATTTGTTCCTAACAAAAATCATTATTTTATCGATTCTTTCAATTTTTTTTAATATATGATATACGTTTGACTATACATAATTAAATATTTTTATAAGTATTTAAATATCAAATACTGATAATTATGATCATATTGGCATAAATATGATCAAAAATACATAAAATTGTCAAGTTGCATCCATTTGTGCTATTAGCCTATCCTAGAGCAGTGGCAGGATCTGCCATATTTATTTCTAAAAATACCTATTTCTTCTCAATTCAATTATTAGAAATATGTAGATATGAATGAATATTCACAATTAAATACATCCAAAAATATTAATTTATTGGGCATTTCACAAATAAGATTGGAAATATGTAAACTGATCCTTTTTAAAAAGTAAATTTGGCAGCCACCACTGTACATATCATCAATTAGCATTAAATGGAAATGTAGAGAACTAAGCACTAATATTTGATTGACAATTTATACATTTTCTGATAATTCTATTTAATAGAATAATTCCATATTCAGGAGTACAAATCATACCTTAGATTTGTACTCCTGCAATTGTGTGAATAATGGTTGGGCTTTCTACTCTTGCCAATTGCAGCAAAAATTGTTTCTGATTTTTTATTGTTTAAATTTTATTAAATAATTTTGTTGAGATTTGGAAATGGCATAAAATTTTGATATTTTTTTGTCAAACAATCACTTCAATAAAATTATATTATTGGAGAAATCCAAGTGGATGTGATGTAACAAGATCACATCTTGCTCTCTATCCAACCTACTAAATAATTTTGTTGAGATTTGGAAATGGCATAAAATTTTGATATTTTTTTGTCAAACAAACACTTCAATAAAATTATATTATTGGAAAAATCCAAGTGGATATGATGTAACAAGATCACATCTTGCTCTCTATCCAACCTATTCTTTATGTTGTATCATGACATTTCAATGCCATAATCTGACATTTCATCTAAGTGGCTATATTTATTTCAATAGTGAAATGGATTTGGGAAATTTTTTAAATTATAAAATAAATTATTTAATGAATTAGTATTGAAATAAATAAACAACATTTTAATTTTTAAGTATTATTCTAATACTTGAAAGTTAGTGGTCATTCTTACATATAGATTTGAAATTTTTACAAAGTCTGAAGATAGGGTGTTGGCTTATACATGAGTATATAGGGTATTTATGCAAATATTATGGGTATATAAGGTGTTAAATAACTGATAGTTTATGATATTTCAAATAATAATGAATCTATTGAATATATAATGGAATTTTTTCAATGAAATACTTTGAGGAATCAAACTAAGATGCCACCAGAACTAGATTAACATAGTAGCAAAAGTAGCATATACTATGGACCCCACACTTTTAGGGGCCCCATGCCAATAAACAATTTTTTGGTATAATAAATTTGCTCATGCTAAATGTAGAAAAAGTAAAGTTTATAATGTTGACTGTGTTATTACTTTTGATAATGATAATTACTATGCATATTAAAATATGTGTTCAAATATGGGGTTTATTGATTTTTTTTTAATCTGGAGCCCCCTTCTCAGCATATGCTACAGGCCTTGCACTAGCTTAATCCAGCCCAAGATGCCACCTATACAACTTTATGATTGGTTTTGAAAAACTTTATAAGTTATTTTTGCAAATCAAAAATCATATTAATTTTACCAAATTATTGTAATTTTTATATTTATAAAACAGATACTTATTCATAAAACAAGGGATTCTTAAACAGTTAAAATACTTTTCATAAACAAATAATCAGATTCTAAGAACAAAACTTGTAATTTATTTTTGTACTTAATATAAATTATATTTTTTCTTCAAAAATGAAAAGTAAATATATTATCTTACACAAAATTATTGAATATTGCAATTTCTGATAAATGACATAATTCATTCCAACTTTTATCAGGAATCCATGATGCAGGTTTTTGTATTTTATTTTCAAAACCAACACCACCAGTTAAAAAAAACTGCAATTCAGCAGGAGAAATCACTTATACATAAGTATATAGGGTATTTATGCAAATATTATGGGTATATAAGGTGTTAAATATATGTGTTCAAATATGGGGTTTATTGATTTTTTTTTAGTCTGGAGCCCCCTTCTCAGCATATGCTACAGGCCTTGCACTAGCTTAATCCAGCCCAAGATGCCACCTATACAACTTTATGATTGGTTTTGAAAAACTTTATAAGTTATTTTTGCAAATCAAAAATCATATTAATTTTACCAAATTATTGTAATAATAATTATATTTAATATATTTAATTTATACTTTAGAGCATATTTTTTTACAGTATTATATTTAATTATATTTAAGACAAGTGAAAGGCATCATATAACTACAGTAATTCTCAAAAACATATTTCAGTTATTTCACTTAGTGAAAAGTGAGAATATTACTGACTGTTATTATTGATTAGCTTTATATATACAAATAATAAATTATTGTTTTCCTACTTCAAATACTTGTTTTATTAATTTGTCTTATAAACAGAAAAAATTTGAGAGTTTGATAATTATATTGCATATATAAGCTGATCCTTCTAGTTTAAAATGTAAAAAATCTAGTTTATTTGATAGTAAAAATTAAGATCTATGTATAATATATACAGATCTCAATTTTACAAGATTAGAATAGTATGACATTTATCATAATCTTCTACACATCAATACTAACCACCACACCTTATTATATGAAATCAAGAAGGGTAATAGAAAGCTCAAAGCATTATCATTAGATTATTATTAATATAAATATAAACAATAAAATATTTTTAAATTAATTAAATTAAAAGCAAAGTATCAATATTTTCAAATATGCCCAACATCAGTGCAAAATCTTTAAAATTAGAATAATGGACTTATTATATTTTAAAATGTAGATTATAATATTTTTTAAATGCTATTTAAATTTAAAATTATAAGAAGAATCTGACTCATAAGGTTTTATAAAAAACTCAAAAACTGTACTTGAAAAAGTTCTTGCAAGTACTAATCATCCTGCCATCTGGCAGCCTGATAATACTAACCTTTAATAATTCCTTTTGGACAATATTTTTGTAAATTTGAGTACATCAAATATTTCCTCAATTCCCTGACAGTATCTTTTCCATGAATACTTTTTTGCCTTTCTAATGGCTTTATTATAATAAATTAGAGCACTTCTATATATAGTTATCCTTTTAGCTCTATTAAAAAGTCTTCTGACATTAAGTGTAAGCTTGTTAATGTGTCTGATGAACAATCTGCATCAGATCACAAATACATTTGTTTCAATTTAACTGGTATAATGCTTAATCAAGTAACATACAGAAACCCAAGGAAAACTGATTGGTTTCCTATAAAGAGGACCTTAAATTTAATTTTGAGGTATTCAGAGCAGATTTTACTTGTAGTAGACTTAGAGATGATTATTGACCATATTTAACAGGCTGCTCTTTTGTTTTACTATCCAAACTGCCTGGTTAAGTTTGTTGGCTTATCAAGGCAGATTCTTTGGTAGAATAAATAGCTTAGCAAGCTTACACTTAATGTTAGAAGACTTTTTAATAGAGCTAAAAGGATAAGTGTATACAGAAGTGCTCTAACTTATTATAATAAAGTCATCAGAAAGACAAAAAAGTTTTCCTGGAAAAGATACTGTCAAGGAATTAAGGAAATATTTGATGTACCCAGACTTGCAAAAATAATGTCCAAAAGGAATTAACACTTACAAAAGTATTAATAAAAGCTTTATTTAAACTCTAATAAAGCACAATGAAATAAACCACAAACTTATTTAATCCAAGTCAAATATCAATGTCTTTTCGAGAATAATCAGTAGCCAATCAGTAGACCTGTTTTTTCTTTGATTCTTTAAATGTGTTTGAAATAAAGCCAATTAATACAATTCTAAATGCTCCAAAATTACTAATGATAAGATTTTGTAATTATTAATTCTGCAGAAAATGGATTAAAAAAATTTAAAAATTGAAAATGTATTTCAGTACAATAATTCAGTTTGAAAATTAAGTAAAAATTGAAAATGTATTTCAGTATAATAATTCAGTTTGAAAAAACAATAATCAATTATTTGATGGGTTAATTATTGTATCTGAGCACAAAGATCATACAAATGCTGAAAAAACTTTGTTCTGATCCAAAAATTGTAATAGACATACTTTGGGCATTTGAAGTAAAACTTTAATTATTGTATCTGAGCACAAAGATCATACAAATGCTGAAAAAACTTTATTACAATTTTTGGATCAGAACAGTTACAATTTCTGGATCAGAACAGACATACTTTGGGCATTTGAAGTAAAACTTTTTACATGATTATTTAAAACACTATTATTTGTTGATATATTGGTAAATAAATTTTCAAGTGTATCAATTTCAATTCCATTCATAAAATAATTTCTAATTTAGTTCAAACTTTTCTATGATACATATCTCCTTTAGTGAAAATAATTTTCTGAAATTTATTTTTGTATCTGCGGTATGTATAGTATAATAGTTTTGAAAGAGGAAAATCTCATTATTTAAAATAATAGAGTGCATAATAAAATAAAAATAGGACAGGTCCAAGTTAACTTCCTCACAAAATTATTAAATATTATCTCTTCTAGTACTAATAAGCACTCTAGATACATAACCACAATTCTTAACCCTTAATCTATGGAACTTTCGATTTCGTTTAATGTCGTTTCACTAAGTCGCGATTTTCAGGAAGCTAGCCCCGACGTTAGAGTGCATAATAAAATAAAAATAGGACAGGTCCAAGTTAACTTCCTCACAAATATAGTAAAAGTCCACCAACGCTTAAGCCTAAGCCTGTCATTCCGTTAGGTTAGTTAAGCCAAAATATCCTCATGAAATATTTTTATCTGGCGGCAGCCACTTATAGAGCCGCCATCATTACAAGCTGACCAACATCCATGATAGGGTCAACTGGATGATTGAAAGTTGGGTTTTAACGGACAAGGCCTGGATCCCTCCTAAAAAATTGGAGGAGTGGGACCCCCGAATCTTCCAGAATGTTAACGCGCTCCCCTATAACGCGACGAAAAAATTGCGACGAGTACTCATACACCGCTATAAACAGGTATAACGCATAGGATAAATTTAACATACTAATTATTTCAAATATCCATTGACTGCAATAAAACCAGACGACGTTTATTTCGTTTCCAACGCAACTTTAACAACTTTTCGTCGGGTCGAATCCGCGTTTTCGGAATTTGTTTTATACGGAGGTCAACTTGTATATAATATATTTTTAAAATTTAATTATCTGTATTCTGTTTTTTCCTTTATGAAAAGATATCTTCTTTAAAATATGGTTCACAAGTCCCACAGTTTGTTCTGTGAAGTGTTCGTTATCTGAACATGTGCTTGTTAATCGAACATAAAAATCTTTCGAAAAAGGATTTGTTATCCAAACTGTTCATTAACAATCACCCACTGTATACAAAATTTTATATATGTTCCCTTCTAACATAAATAGTTCTAATATTATAATAATGTTTTGTTAAATAAAAGTAATTATAAGCAGTCAGATTCTATACTGTGTTTTGTTTCTGTTAATTATACCATAGAGTTGATGGCTTGAGTTAGCTCAATCCTAAAATCTCAGATTTTTTCACAAATAAACAGATGACTGAACTCAAGCGTTTTCTTAAATAAACTCAAGTTTCAAACTTTTAAAAGTCATTTAAATTTTTTCTTTAAGAGACTTTTTAAAATAGTAAACATTATTTACTGAGAAACAAAATTATTTCCTGAAACTGAAACGCCACAGTAATTATTATGAAATGATATTATGATTTATTATTTATTTTTATTAAATTAAGAAATTTTGTTCTTGTAATTTTAAAAACAATAATAGGACAATCACATCTATCATATGCTCTAAGGCTGCTGATATCAGTCTTCCAATACAATATAGTGCTAACGAACATCTCATTAGCAGCATGCAACTTGCAGTATGCGATCAGTGTAGCTGGAACTCAGAGACAAGTTTATATTTGCATAAAATCGTCATATTTCGTATAACGCGGAACGTATCGCCCGTGTTGTACGGGAGTCAGAAATTAAGTGAAACTAGAAATTTTTGATTACACTTGTATAATAGGTACTGTATTTATAAATATAATGAAAAAATATTTAGATTTATTACCTTGACTATCTGGTTTGAAAATTTCTTTATCGAAAGTACTTCCTTCACCAGATGGTAATGCTAATAAATCATCCTGAAATTAATAAAAATATAGAATTGTAAAAAAATAAAATTTTTTTTTGTAAATTTATTCAACTATTAAAGTTGAATAAATTTTAAAAATGTTTAAAATGTAGTCATTTATAATAAATTTAGTAAATTAGTGACAAAACTAATTATATTAATAAACTTTTTTATTATATCATTTATTAGTAATTTAAAATAATTTATATTAAAACAAATTTTTTCATAAAACAGTGAAGTGAAATTTCTTAATATAGTGAGATTTTTAAATCTGCTCAGAGACCAATCTAAATAAATTTAAATGTTTTAATATATCAGAAAATATCAATAATAAAATCAATATTTAAAAGTTGTTTAATTATAAATATTTTGGCATATTTTAAAGCAAAAATTAAATAAAATAAACTTTTGTATTAAAGTACACAGCAAAAATTTAAACTATCTAATGAGGCAAACTTTATTCTTTTAAAAACCATTTAATTTTTATTTTACCTGTTGCAAAATGTACTATACACCTTAAAATATAAGTTTTAAAATATGCTTTAATTTATTGCAAATTCTTGATTATTTCTCTTACAATGGCAAAATCCAATATGCATTCATTATATAATAAATGGCTAGAATTCTGTTTATTTGTTTAATACAAAAACTTGTTTTATTACAGATATTTTCTAATAATATAAAAACAGTCATTTTTAAATATTAAATGAAAATTATGCTAATAAATTTATTAGTCTCTGAATTATGTTTAAAGTTTATTTTCATTACCCCCCTAAATTCCATGTTGTTGGGGTTACTGTATATAAAAATGTTTAAAAAACCACCTACATGTTCATCAACAGTCATATCCCCTCTGCCATCACCACTGCCAGATAGCTATAAATATAAAAATGTGCATTTACTGTACTTCATCATTAAAATTATTTCTCTATTGAATAATTTAGATACATATAAGGAATATGCACATTAAAATTGAGGAAAAGTTTTTATATTAAATTTAGAATTCATATTAATCATTTGAAATAATAATTTTTGTATAAACTGTATATTTTAGTACAGTATATTGTATAAAATGGCAAATGAAAAAGAATTTTAAAATAGAGTGCATAATAAAATAAAAATAGGACAGGTCCAAGTTAACCTCCTCACAGGATGATTAGTACTTGTAAGGATTCATTAAAGAACTCTTTCAAGTACAATTTCTGAGTTTACTTTGATTGAGGGATCATCTTTTTCATAAGAGCAATCAGAACTCAATGGACATGTTCATCATGTGATACCATAAGGAAGGTTAAGAAAGTGATCAATCAATCAAATATTAGACAGGCTATAAGTAACTTTAAGTTCTTTAAATCTGCTAAGCCCTTCTAGCTTCACTTTTTTTGTTTTGTCTTCAGGACCTGTTAACCTTTCGACTATATTCCATGGTCTTCAAGCAGGTAAAGGTCTCATTTATACATAATTATTAATTAGGTATATATACATAATTATTAGTTAGGTATTTATACATAATTATTAGTTTGTATACTGAGGCTAAGTTTTCCAATCAGCCTGACATCATTTTTATTAAAGACAAAGAAAAGGTTGATGAACAGATTTGTTAGAAATGGAGCTTTAATTAAATATCCTCTAAACTGCAACTAATTTGCTCATTAATTGAAAAATTGACCAGAAATGTTCTCCACGAGGTTGAATCATTCATTGAGAGAACAATTGAATATAAGAAAATTATCTTAGGGGCATTCCTTGATATTCAAGGGGCATTTGACTTGATTTCTTTCAGGCAAATTAGCCTTATAATAAACAGAAATGGAATCGTTTCAATAACTGTTTATTGGATTGGTTCCATGCTGAAGCATATAGTTGTTTATAGTATACTATGAAAAAGAAGTTAAGATATTTATGGACTGGGGCTGTCTGCAGGGAGGAGTATTCTCCCCTATTGTGATGCCTAATGGTGAATGATCTTTTAACTACATTTAATGGGAAGGATTTCTTGACATAGCCATCATTGTGATGGGAAAGTTTCCTAAGACTGTCTCTGAAATGCTTCAAAATCTTTCAGTATAATTTCTAAATGTGATACGGTTGGATTAACTGTTAATGCAGCAAACACTACAATTGTAATTTTTACACAAAGAAGACAGTTGATGGATCTTTCTGAATCATCACTCTTCAGCAAAAGATTACAGCTTTCTACTGAAGTCAAATACCTTGCTTTTATGTTAGACAAAGGATTAACTTGGAAACTAAATACAGACTTTATATTTATAAAGCTAAAGTCAAAAGATACTGAAAAAATACTATCTTTGAACAGATACTGTCTTTTTATATTGAAGAAGATACCAGCTTTTGTGAGTAAAATTTGATTTCTTATGGGATGATTCTGTTAGGAGTGCACAATAAATCACTAGTTGATCATAGTGCTAGGGTTGTTACTTTTCTACAAAGCCCCTACTTTTCTACAATTATCATTGGGGAATCTACAGTAATTTCAGTAAAAATATAATCATATTTAAATTAATATGACATCATTAATTATCTCTATTATATCATATTAATATGATTACGACAATAAATATTAATGTTTAAATAAAAATAAAAATTTTATAAAATATTTATACTTACATTAATATATTGCAGCAAAGAATAAAAGAAAATACTAATTTATCTTTTTCAAATAAAGATTGGCAAACATTGCAATAAAGATTATAAATAAATTGATCTTTCATATACTTTATTCTTTTATAAATTCTTTGTGATCTTGTGCTATTAAAATTAAAATTATGTTTTTATAAAAATTATATAACTAATTACAATAAGAAAAATCTTTGATAAAAAATAGATTAAGTTTTCAGAGAAAAAAGTAAATATATACAATACATTATCAATAATTATATGAATAAATTACTGTAAAAAGAAAAATATCATATACAAACAGCATAAAAATGCATATCACATAAAAATAAAAATAGATGTATATATATAAAATTTAAGAATTATTGTATATATTATGAAATCATCTAGTCAATTGAAAAAATATCCTTTTATTAAATACAAAAGTGCAGGTATGACAAATAAATTTAATTGCAAATCCCAGTGAAAGGTGAGTGCTGGTCTGGGTACAAAAATTTATTTTTTATGATTATTATAAACACGAGTTTTATAAAATTCTAATTTATAACAAAAATCTATGGAAAGATAAGATATATGCAGAAAGCACTAACAGAAGATAAGGAACAAGAATCAAGCATAAAAAGACTAAGAAAACAACCCATAGATTTAACTTTAAGTGTAAATGTAATTCAATATGGTCATGACAACAAATGGATCAAATTATAGTCATTAAATAAATCTAAGGAAAAAGGTTTTATATCCAAAAATCTAGAAATTATAAATAATTTCTAGATTTTTGGATTAAAAAATAATTGTTAATAAAGAATTTTTTATGCCTACATAAATATTAATTATTAAGATCTTTAGCGCTTAAATATTGTTTGTGTATAGATACAGAGTGCTCCAAAAGTTGCCATATACAATACAATATTATACTATGTATTTAGAGTGACATGCAAGAATTATTGATATTAGAGACTGTCAAGATGATGTCATATGTGTTTACAAAGAAATGGCAATCATGTAAAGAATATTTTGTAAATAAAGGTACATTTTGCTCAAATTGTTCATTTTCTCTATGTATGATCACTTTTGAGACACTCTGTAGTTATTTATTCAAGTGAAATTAGAATACTGTTAAAGAAGCAAAATAGAATTTGTTGATTTATCTATGAACGTTAATTCCTTAATCATTTAAAAAATTTAATTATTAATAGTTATTAGTAGAATATAACTAAACTAAATCATATGCAACTATAATATGTAAATTATATAAAAAATATTGATAAAATAAGTCATAATTAAAAAAAACAATCTAGGACAATAAATTTTTACCTTTCTTTAATAGAAAGAGTAAAAATATTGATAATCCAACTAAGAGAAAACTGGTAAATTGGTTCTATGTTTGAGAGATCCATAACAGAAAAAAATAATGTTGATGAATAAAAAGCAATATCTTTATATTCAAGGCGAGAGTTTTGAATTTTTTTTTCTGTATCTTCTATTATCTAGGAAACAAATTGTAAAATTTTCATATTTATAATTGTACAATCTTTCTTTTAACACTTAAATGAGACAGATTAATTTGAAAATATTTGTTGTAAATGATATCATATATGAAATTTTTAAACAAACTTATAATATAATGCTTCTATTAAAAATAAAATTCTTGTCTTCAACTTTTATTGTTTGTTCATCATATTCTATTTTTTTGATTGCTCTGAAAGAGCATTTTTTCACTAGTTGCATGACTTTTTTGATAATGCAAACAAAGGTAATATTTAAAATTAAAAATGAAATGAAAATTAAATAATGAAATATAATTACATTATTTAATTTTTGAACAAATTAGCATCTTTCAATAAAAAATGCCTGACTCCAAATATTATTTTTTCTCAAAACTGAAATTTGAGAAAAAATAATGTCACTCAGAGCAATAGGTTTTACCAATAGAAAAAAGTAACTGATAGCCATAAGGTAAATTGTATATGTTCTTTCTAATATAAGTGCTTCAAAAATAATCAGAAAATTAATAAAAATCTAGCTCTAGAGAACTGGTTTAGTCTTTTTTAATATAGTTACAGTATACCTAGGGACAGTGGTGACTTTGGATCCTAAAAAAGTGATGAGGTTAAGTTAAAATAGTTACTAAGATTAATAATATAAAATCAGAATTTTGACATAAATAATAAAACAATAAACATGCCTATTTGTTCATAGAGAATTGAAGTATAGAAAATATTGAACATTTATTATATAGAACTGAAAATTAAAAATCCATAAATGTAATAATTATGAACTACTGAATTAGTAAAAATTTTAAATTGCAAAAGATTATAAAATGTATAGTGATGCAGGCAGTTAAGCAATTAAAAGTATATTGAGCATGAAGCCAGACAGAGCTAGCTCTAATGCTATATAATCTCAGGCATATTCTATCAATATACTAACTAGCAGCAACAGTGGGCATTTCTATCTAATTTCTCCTCATATTATTTATTTGAAGCTGCCCCAAATATGGTAGAATGCACTAATTTATATATTTTTTTCTCAAAAATGATTTTTATTTTTATAACAATAAATAATCAAAAAAATAAATAATTTGTTAATCAAGATGCTTTTATCAGTGAGTAATTTGGTTTGTTTGATAAAATTATAGCTGAGATCTGACCTCTCTGGATGATCAGTTAATGACCAACCTGTTTCTGCCTATGGACAAATTTTTTGTTAGATGTTTTCTATGTCCATCCAAATACCTGAACAAAATTTAAAGATTATATTTTTATTAGAAGCATTATAATTGAAAGAATAAAATTTAATAATAAAAATTTCTATAATTGGATCATATTATGGCAAGATGCTGACATGCTTGCCATCATATATTGTTAGTTTTAGATATCCTGGTACTGCAATGACTAAATAAATATAAGAAAATGCAATAAACAATGATACAAAAATTACTTTTTAAAGAAGTAAATTAAAATTCTTAATTTTATTTTACACCATTAAAATTTCATTTTTGTATCATTGTTTATTATATATTTCTTGTATTTATCACAATTAAAGAACTGTTGATTTCAGAAATGAATTAATAATTCAGGAAATTCTAAAAACATAACTATTCTGTATATTAACATTCATACAATGTTTTTTTATTTATTAATGTTAAATTGAAGATGGCCTATTTCAGATATTAAAGTTAAAAATTAATTCTTTCGTAATTTGAAACGAGCGAACAGTGCTATGTCATCTGCAAATCTCAGGTGGTTGAGATACTCTCCATTGATATTGATTCCTTTGTGTTCCCATCCATTTATTTGTTAGAATATTTCTTCTAAGCAGGTTGTGAACAGTATCAATGAGATGCTGTCTCCTTGACAAACTCCTCGTTGGATTTTATTTTCCTACTATCTTTATGTAGTTGTATTGTGGCTATTGCTTTTTTATAGATGATACACAGTACTTCCTGATTACTTAGTGCTGTTAGGATTGCCTCTGTAGATACTGAGTCAAATGCTTTCTCGTAATCTATGAATTCCATACAGAATGAGATGTGATATCCTATGCATTTTTTTTTTAGTTTTTTTGATAGTGTGTATATGATCCATTGTTGAATTACCTTTCCAAAATCCAGCTTGTTCTGTTGGTTGGTTTGAATCCAATACTTGTTCCAATCTTCTTGTGAGGATGATTGTGAAGACTTTGTATATTGTTGACAGTAGACTGACAGGCCTATAGTTTCTAAGATTTATTTTATCTCCCTTCTATTGGCACTATGACTACATTTTTCCAGATGTCCAGTATCTGTCCTGTTCGCATGCAGTCAGAGAATATCCTGGCCAGTTGCTTGTATACTGGTACTCCTCTTTCCTTTAGGAGTTTGATGTTGAAATTGTCTTCTCCTGGGGCTTTTCCATACTTCATTTTCTTAGCTGCTTTCTCGACTTCTTGCTAAATTATTACTGGGATATCTTCTGTATTTGCAGGTATTGGTCTTGCTTGCCTCACTTGGTCTCTTGGTCTGTATATTCCTCATAGAAGTCTTTTCTTCTATACTATCTCGGTTAGTGATAATTTCTCCGTTATCATTTTTGACTGCATTTAGTTGGTGTTTGCCAGTCATTATGGCTTTCCATGATGATTGGAGGTTATAGCTGTTCTCAGTAGCCGTTTGAATCCTTTCTACATTATATCTTCGGATATCTTCTCTGATTCTCTTTCATATTACTTTACATATTTCTCTATATTCTATCTGGATAGTAGTGGATTTGGTCTTCATCTTCCTTCTCTTTTTGATCAGCTCCTGTGTTTTGGTGGATATTTTCTTAACGGGATTTCTTGGTCAAGTTCCTGCGGTTTCTTCTGCACTGTCTCTGATGATTGTCACAGTCTCATTGTATGTCTTCTGTAGGTCACTTTCCTCTTCTGTGAGCACTTGGAATCTGTTTTGCAACTTTAGGCTGTATTCTTCCTTCTTGATCTTAAGCTGTCCCATATTATCTTTTTTCCTCTGTGTTATATTAGCCATCTTTTTTCATATTGAATATCCAACTCGACTTTGCTGGTCATTACTGGTGTTGAACTGGTTGAGTAAGGAAACATCTTTGATTGTAAAAACAAAAATGGTAACAGATCAAACTGTAGCACTCACTAGCAGTCCAAATAATTTTATTCACTTAAACTTTTTACAGAGTAACGCTTTCGGCTAGGTTATAGCCATCTTCAACTCTCATCTTTGATTGTACAGTTGCTGTTGGCCAGGATGAAATCAATCTCATTCTTGGTCTATCCATTGGGGTTGATCCATGTCTATTTTCGTTGCTCTATCTTGTTGAAGAAGATTTTCATTATCTTCAGTTTGGTGTGGGTTGCAAATTCTATTATGTTGTGCCTCTCTCATTTCATATACTGATGCCATACTTTTCTATACATTCTTCATAATGTTGTCTTCTTCCAATTTTTGCATTATGTTACGCATAATGATTGTGAAGTGTGCCAGGTTGATGTTCATTTCCTCAGTTATGTCTTCATATAGGGCTTCTATCTCTTTATCAACTGCTCATCATCATCATTAACTTCTGGTTGTCTGTGCATACACTTGTATTATTTTCAATTGGTATCTTTTGGAAATCCTCACTGTGATTTGTTCTATTCGGTCTGAGTTGCTGCTGACATTGTTGATTTATGTATGATGTCCTTGTGGATCAGGAATCCAATTCCTCTATTCGTATTTGTTTCATTCCTTCGGTGGTAGAAGAAATGTCTGCTTTGAAGTTCTATGAGGTTTTGCCTTTTCTTCTTACTTCACTGAGTCCAATGATGTGCTAGTTGATCTTCTCTGCTTCATTCTCCTGTTCCTCTAGGCCAGCCATTCTCAACCTGCAACCCACCAAACTTTTACATGCAGCCCGGAACGCATAGTTATGAATTTAATGAAAGCACAGAATTCTTCTCCCATATGCAAAAAAATAAAAATTCTTATATTAAATTTTTTTTAAATCTGGAAAAATTACAATTTTCCTAATTCATTAGGTCCTTCCTGATGCACTCATAAAATTTTACTCCTGCTTTAACTCTGAGTTATCTCTACCCCTGATTTCTATAATATTAAGCTTTAAAAATGAATATTATAAGATTCTGTTATATTCACTTTACCAGACATATCCATGTTTACATGAATGTTTTGGTCCAAATCCTATTTATCTGATTCCCATTTGCTGAATATTATATGCTTTATTTTCACTTGCTCAAAAAACTCTTGACTTGTTAATTCGTGAATGCCATAGGTCAATTTGGAAAACATTGACCTATGGCATTCATAAATTAACAAGTCGAGTTTTTTTGAAGGCAATTTTTTAGATGTCAACCTTTTTCATGTGATACCAACCTGTTGTCTACTACTGGTATAGCATGTTGTGGCCCCTTAATATAGCAAACAAATGTATGTGACCTGGGGAAAAAAAGGTTGAGAACCACTACTCTATGCAGTCTTCTGTTGAAAAGGATTGTCTATTATATGCCAAGGTCAATAATCAAAAGCAGCCAGTCCCTACCAAGGTATTCTTAGCACCCCCGCACCTTCCATACTCTGGTGCTGCTAGTGAATGAGGGCCGTTTTCTAGTGTGCATCATGGAAACAATCTGAAAGGTTATAGACCTTTACTTCCCCACGCTGGTCTAATGCAGGTTGGAGAGGGAGAACAGAGATAGTTAATCATTATACTACACTGAATTTATATCTATTATTTATTATTATTAATTTTATACCCACTAGATCTTATTATTATTATTTTTCAATATATACCCACTACTCATTATTAATCTCTTTCTAGTTCAGTTACCTTTAAGTTTTTATAGTCTCTATCCAGTTACTGTCCCCTTACTTTGCTGCTTAATCCATTATATTAGACTCCTGCTTTATCTCTAAGTTATCTCTACCCCTGATTTCTATAATATTAACAAGGAGAGGACACAGCTGACTACCCACCAGTTTTGATGAAACTGAACTGATGTAATCTACAACAAAAAATATCGAATACGGATCCAAGCCTTTGTGCCAATGCGCCTTATAAATAAAAATATTAGCATTTAAAATTTAGGTTTCGGCGATCTTAAGAAATAAGAAAGAGAAAAAGAGTGCTTCTAACGCTACGCTCATAGCATAGTGTGTTCGTGCTGATCCTGTAATCTCCAGGTTGCGGCTTCGAGGCCTATCTCTGTCTGACATTTTTTTTTTATTTTAAAAAATAAAAAATAATTAAATTTACATAATTAAAAGATATTTTTAATTTATTTGATTTTTT